>BMAO01023559.1:0-197386 GCA_019973975.1 Trichonephila clavata
CTTTATTATAATAATATAATAATAAAACATTTCATATGCATAGTAAAAAAAGCATATCTTCTCTGTCAATATCTAACAATCTTGCAAAAAAAAGACATTTGTAATTTTTTTAATAATTGTATAACATATGATTGGTAATAACTTCATTAATACTCTATTTAGAAAAATCTAAGTTTTTGTTCATTTTAGTTATTACCTGGAGTAAGTTATGAAAGGTATGAGTGCATAATAATCAGTGATAGTAAATAAAATGATTTTAATTTGGAATATTTAGCCAATAGATACTTTGTGATTATGTCATTTTTATGACTTCAAATTGCTTGATTTAATTTTGCTCTATCAAATTTACTTCTTACAGTGAACCTGTGCTCCTTTTTCAAAACTTATTTTGATTGGTTTAAACCTGAAAGAACAATACTTTTTTTTTCCTTTACAAAGCGCTAAGAAATCGAAAGAAGGGATAATACTTCAACTTAAGATGTCCGACTACCCTAAAATTGAATTTTGCCAAAAATTGACACATTTTTTTACGATTTTATTTTATAGGCCATATAATTAGATTTATAAGAATACCAAGTTTACTATTTTCCGCTCATGCTAACAAAAACTACAAGTGTTTTATATAATAAAAGTAGATGTCATGACTTTATAAGCAAGATGTCATAATTTAAAACGCGCGTTTTACTGGAAATGTGTTTTTTTTAAATGCTCAAACGGGGACAACGATTGCTAAAAAAGTTTTTAAAATAACTAACTGAAATTTTGTGTATGGTCAGTACAATATAGAAGTATTTTAATCTTCAGATTTATCAATCATTGCTTTATTACAAAATTTACAGTCTCTTATGTTAATAATATCACTGTTTTTTTTTTAAAAATTCCATATAATAACTAAGATAAAGTTCTCTAGTTTTCGCAAAATTTAAAATATCTTTATTCTGAAGGTGATTTCAAAAAGTGAATAACATAGCAATAAGTCAGAAGTAAAAAAAATTGAAAGTTTGTTCATAACTTTTGGTAAATAATGGGCCGCGGTGATGATAATTTATTTTTCTCTCCTTAATTTTAGTATATTTTTCTTAAAATGTACTAAGCAAATCTAAAAACTACTAAAAGATCCACATATCTCCATTTTTCCACACAAAAAAGCTTGTCGCAAGTAGCCGGATACCTTAAAGCATGGAGTATAGAAGAAATCATTTGAATTGAAGCCACGTTTAAAAAAATATTGTTGTTATGGGTTGACAGTGATAAACTGATCCTGTGGATTCTATTTCAGCTTTTTATAATAGTTGCAATTCACATTTTATAGCTCTTATTTTATATGTTTGTATATATTCTAGTCACTTCAGATATATATATTTACTTATATTATTCCTAATTAGAATGAGATATGCAAAGTTTCATGAGTAAGTTCTTAATCTGACTCATTGTGAGATCCTAGAAAATCTGGGACATTAAAAACTGAACCAAAGTGACATAGAAGGATTCGATAACTGAACTTATTTCTGTTATGTTTTGTATTTCCCTCTTTTCAAATTAAAAAAATTATAAACTAATAGTTAATTGTGACCCTAATATTATGTTCTCATATTATAAATACAAATATATTATCAATCAGCAGCTTCATTTGAAAGGGGGGGAATATTATTGTCAGAAAAATTTGATGAAACCAATTTTATTTTCACAAGAATAATATCAATTTTCATCATGTGACCTTGCCATTATATAAAATAAACTTACACTCTCTTATTTTCCATCTTTCCCTTCCTTGATTTTTTCTCCTTCACTCTTTAAATTTTCTATCTCTTTGATTCCATTCTTTTTAAAATACAAATATCTTCAAAAATTATTAAAAGTGAGGTAAAGTTAATTATACAAGAACAAAACATATAAATAAAAGTTATTCTCGTATTTCTTTTTTCGTGGAACTATGCTTGTTCCACTTTATTTTAAAAAGATTCCACTTAAGAATTCTATAAGCTTCGCTGTTGTTTTTAGTATTACGTAATTTTGCATTATTTTATTCTATATTCTATCTCTCTACTTTTCCAATTAACTCTAACATTCATTCAAATTTATACAAAGTGGCAAAAACTGAACTGAGTTGCTTGATCTGGTTTTTTGATCTAAGCTTTCTTGCTAAGAAATCTCGAAGAGAAGCAATATAGACTAGATCATAGGTTCCCAACCTTTTTTGAATTGGCACCCCCTTCTCTGGTAAATATTTAGATACCGCCTCTTCAACTGTAGAGAAATAAGAGTGTGCATAATACATGGTGAAAACAAGAGTTAAGTTTTAAAAAATATCCTATTACTAATAGAAAAAAAATATTTTTTAATTAATTTTTTTCAAAAGCCACAATTTTTTTTTACTTGTGAATCTGAAATAGCTATTGCTACAAATTTATTTAAATGTGTAACATATATTTTAGTCATAGATAGAATATTGTTCAAATTGAAAAGCGCTACTGAATTTCTCCATTTAAAAGAGTGGAATAAAAGTCTTAGGTTACCTGTTATAAGTACAGGCAGGGGTTTTGATGATACGAAGTAATTCATAATAAAAACTATTGCTTTCAAAATAAATATAAATTGACAGTTTCAGCCTTTAAAGAATCACGTTAATTCCTGGTTAACGTATTTAATAATGTTTCTTGGATTATATACGTAATGAAATGCAGTGGACGAAACATATTTCCTACTGCTCACAGACAAAGACAACACATGCACTAAAAAAATTAAAATGCACTATATCATTCACTTTAATGTAGGTCTGAATGTAAAATGTAATCTTTAAGTTTTTCATCCATTTCCCGAACTACCGAAGTATGTGAATTTTCGTACACGAGATATAGAAATGATTTAAATACAAAAAATCAACATAAGGTATATAAACAGTATTAGTTTACTTTTGTTAGTACATAATCAGTGTTTTTTTGGTCTTTTTTGGTTAATCTGTCCAAGCCCCTCCGTGCCATCTCAACGCCCTCTAATTATCTCTGGATCTTTCACCCCCCCCCCCCCCTGAAAGCCTCAAACGCCCACAAGAGGGCGTTATCGCCCACGTTGAGAACCTATGGACTAGATAGTGGAGAGACTCGATTGAAATCATGAGTAGAAAATAAACGTATATTCTATTCACTAATCTCTCTAACGTCTCTTCCTTAAATCTATTTGATTTTAACTTAGTTTGCCATTCTGAAGCGACACGAGGATTATTGGCGACCGGTCCTCGTAATTTTGAGCTTTTTTTTTTATTGAGAACACTTATAAATCGCCGTGCACTACAAATGTATCACGAGGGGGTTTACAGAAGTAAGCACGAGGTAAACATCACAAAGGAAGATGGAATTTTAAAGTCATGAAGGATTACATACAAATATCCATGCCTTCTCTGGGATTCGAACCCAAGCCTTACTTCACCGCAGTCAGCATCACTAACCACTATACCGGATGGGCAGCAATTCTTGAGTTTTGATTAAGTAATGGGGACGTCACCTCATTTGTCACTTCACTCTCCAAACTTCCAGATCTGGCCAAGAAGAGAAATTTGAACCTTGAGAGATTTAAGATATTCCACTACCCTAAAATTGTAAATTTTGCCATAAATTGACAAATTTTTTGTGGTTTTATTTTACAGGCCATCCTATTAGCTTTACAAAAATATCAAGTTTATTTTTTTTTCTATTCATTAGAACAAAAACTACAATTGTTTTAGTAAAAGCTGATGCCACTACTTTGAGTAAGGTGTCATACTTTAAAGCGCGTTTTACTAAATATGTAGGGCTTTTTCTTTTTTTTTTTTTTAAAAATGCTCAAACGAGGCCAGCGATTGCTAAAAAAATTTTGAAAATAATTAACTGAAATTTTTGTGTATGTTCTGTATAATAGTGAAAGTGTTTCAACCTTCAGATTTATCAATCACTGTTTTATTACAAAATTTACAGTCCCTTATGTGAATATAATCACTGTTTTTTAAAGCAGTTTCATATAATATCTAAGATAAAGTGCTCTAGTTCTTGTAAAAATTAAAATATCTCTTATCCTGAAGGTCCTTTAAAAAATGAATAGCAAAGCAACATATCAAAATTGAAAATTTTTTGATGAACTTTTTGTACAAAAGAGGCCCTGTTTATGTAATTTTTTGTAACTTTTTGCCAATTTTTCCCCTTTTAGTTATAATAAATTCTTTTTCTCTTCTTAGTTTTAGCATATTTTTCTTAAAATGTACTAAATAAATCTAAAAACCACACAAAAAAATCCCCATATCTCCATTTTTTAAAAAAAATGTTGTCGCAAGTAGTCGTATACCTTAAAGTACATATGAACTTCTATACACAACGATTCTTAAGTGGCATCAGGAAACAACTTGGGTCACGATATCATGTCCAGAATCCCTCGACTACAGTTGCTACTGCGACTAACATGAATAGCAGTATGTAACTTGACATGATTAATAAAGCTTAGGGATTTTATATCTTTAATATTTAACACTTATTGTGTGTCTGAACCCTCCTTACGCATTTGGGATTGATTGCTTACTTTGAAAATCACAGAAGTAACATAAGGACTGTTGACAACGAATCTCATAATTTTAAATCACGCTCAAAGGATAAAGATTGCACCTGAGCTGACCCCATTTTTTCCAAATTTCTACACTATGCCAACGAGAGGACTTTGAGCCTAAACAGATTTAACTTGCATCAGCACCTCCACATGGAGATTCTTCATTAACAATATAGCTCGAACCCGTGACTCGACAATGCCGGCCACGTGTTCAAGACCACGAAATTAACAAATCATATCCGGATTCAGGTTAAATTTTGTTTTGGTTGGCAATTAAGATGTCTTAATTCTCTTGCCTTTATAATTGTTGTATTCCGTTCACGTCAAGTAAAAACTAGATTCTTCATTTGTCTTAAGTTAAGAGCCATAAGTTTCGTGACTAAAACAATGATTCAATTCCTTTCTGATTCCTTATAAGGCTCTGATCAAACACGCTTTCGAATTTTAGAAGTTAAAAAAAAACAGGTTGAATTTTTGTAAAAACCCATTAAAATCTTCCAATTCCTGAGATCAACATTTCTTTCTCCCAGAATTTCATAATAGAACGTTTTGTAACATTCAACTTTTAATGAGGTACTATAGTGTTCGAATTAATTTGGACAAGCATGCTTTTATTGTTTAAGTTGGTATGTGATTACCAGTGATGACTCGAGCCACTTTAAATAAATTATATTTGTCTCGATGTAATGTGAAGGATTTACTAAAATTTACCTGTTTGATTGGTTTTAGTGAACTCAATTTTGAGCCTATCAGCGTGGCAGTTGGTCGTTATAATTTTGCGTTCCACGTAACACGCGTTGATTTCGCCTGTTCAAGAATAGATATTACTCCGAGGATGCGTTCTAAAATAATCGTTCTTAATGAACTCACTTTCTATGACTGTGAGAGATATAACTGTTACAGTTGGTGAGGGCAATTCAAGTGTTTCAGGAATTTTAAGAACATTTAAGGATTTCAGATCATCGTCTCCAAAAAGAAAAGTGAAGATGTGGGTTCAAACGAAAAACTACTCCAAGAACTAATAAAATAAGAAATAGAATAGAAATAGAAAAGTAAATCAAAGAAAGACGATCCCAGAAGGGATTTATTGAGTTATGGTGTTGAAATTACCTCAACTATACTGAAAAGGCTCATGAAAGTTGGCAGTAAGGCAACAAGACCAAAGAAAAAACAATTCCGAACTCAAAAAATGATGAAAAAATGTTCAACATAGAAAGAAAATATCGATCATGGACTAGTAACGACTGAAATAAGATAATTTTCAGTGATGAAACACATTTATTTTGTGCAAAGATACAAATCATGTATAATTAGAAGTGTGGTGAAACTCTGTTACCAGATCATACCTAACGGACTGTAAAGCACCATTCTAAACAGATGTTTTGGAATTTTTTCGCAACAGATGGCACTGGAAGTTTAATTCCTCTTAAGCGCATGATGAATTCTGTCAAATTTATAGAAATGTTACGCAGTAGATTGTTCCATTCAAGGAAACATTAGATGGAACATTTCAACGCGACTTGGCCCCTTGTCACACTTCGAAATTATTCCAGACTTTTAGGCGGGGAAATAAAATAAAAGTGCTAGACTGGCCAGGTAATTCACCAGAACTAAATCCTATTGAGAACTTATGGCATATTCTGAAGAATCATTTAGCTAAAATGAATTACACGACAATAGAGCAAATTCTAAAAAGTGTTATACAAGTGTCATTCCACAATGATGAAATCGAGAACATGTGCCCTACACTAGAGGAATCAATATTAAGACATGTTGAAAAGGTCATTTCTGCTGAAGGAGGAAATACTTCGTTCTATAATATAGAGATTTTTCAGCCAACTTAAGGTATGTAATGATTAAAAGCAAAAGGTCTTGAAAAATTCGGTTTTTTTTTCCATTTGTCCCAATTAATTCGAACAGCATAACACATGCAAATCTACATAATAATATTATATCATGTAATAATATGTTGAGAAAGGAACGTCAATTTGATTGCGTCAAATGACACTCAGTTACATTGTATATTTACTAAAATTCAGATGACGTCTTTCTACAGATAATTTAGTATTATTGCTAATTTATTTAATTTTTTCAGAATCAGTTACTGTTTTTTTTTTCTCGAATTTAAGCCACACTATTTTTCCAGTGTTAATACTACTGAAAATCGGGTGCGGCTTTGAATCGAAGACAAAATGGGGGAAATTGAGTTGTGCCACCCCTTTCAAAAAGGAAAAATGTAATTGTCTTTTCTTGCCACATGCATCGTTAACTTATCTCATTCCTAAGTTTATCTCTAGTATTCCGTCTATCCTAAACATCGTTGTATGCACTTATTTAGGAAATTTTTTTTTTTTTTGTATATGCAGAATATTGTTAAAATACATTAATTGTTAACTACTTATTTTGCATCAAAAGAAAATTTTAAAATTACTTAAGTATCGGATATTAATGAACCTTTTACGCAATTTTTTATTATTTCTCAAAAACGTGTTAAGAATAGGGTTAGCCTTAGGTTCGAGTAAATACTGTAATTTAATTTTGATATTGCCCTAACAATTATTTCGAAAACTTCTAAATAAAATCAGAAGCTTTTTTTCTGTTAATGCATTATGTACGGTTAATCGCGCATTTCAAATTGAAATGCTTTTTATCATATTTGTTGTGAAATTATTTTTTCTTACACCATTTGTTTTGAGAGAGCCATGAGCCTAATTTTTTTCTGTGACGTTAGAACCAAAGATCCGTCATTTGGAAATAAAGGCGCTATTTAAATTAAATGGGCTGTCTTTCGACTGAAATATTCTGGTACATTGAACAATAGTATAGTGCTTTCAATGAAGACTATGAACCACTCTATAATCACAAACAAGAGTCTTAGATTAAAAATGATTCCTTGGCATGATTTTGCAAAATAATCACAATTTGTTTTCTTTCATGTGAGGTAGGAGCTAGTACAAAATTTAGGAAATGCAACTTTCGTATATTTTTTTAAAAAAAGGTTTGAGGATTTGCGAAGGAAATTTTTACTAGATTTTACTTACCTGAATTTTCTTTTTTCATTTTAATTTCTGCGGAACCATTTTGAATAACATACTAGTGCTGCAAAATGTTAAAACAAATAATGAAAACAATCCATAAATATGAAAGGCAATTAATTAGACTATTTATATGTGTAAAATACCTATCGATAAAGAAATATTTTAATGTTACTATTGCCATAAAATGAAAAAATTATGTCTTATGAAAATATTTTAAATTACACTTTGTATGCTATAAACAATTAAATGAACTGTTGAATGCTCCCATTTTCAATTAAGTAAAATTATTTTACTTTTCTCAATACTTCTAAATCTAGTTTTTTATCTATAGAAACAAAATATTTTTTCCTAAATAAAACTTGCTATATTCATTTTTTATTCTTCTGTTTTCAGTTTCCTTTGAAGCAATAGTTTTAAGTGTTTTTTTACCGTCAACAGCCCTCTCTGTGAGGGTTTTTTTTCGCATATCTCTTTCGTGCGTCATTCCATCAAGAAAAATAACGATTCGACATTTTTTTTTTTCTATTTCTGTGTCGCAAAACAGAAAATATTATTTTTAAAAATCAATACATTCTCCTTTTAAAAGCAGCATATACGTAGACATTAAACGAATCAGGCAAAACAAATTGAATTTCATAAAAAATTTAACAAAAGGAAAAGGTTTTTGGGGAAAACCAATTTATAGTCTTCTGGGCCTTTTTTTTTTCTTGTATTCAGCTGAATTAAATATTTAATGACAGAATACTTTTTGTATTTTATTTTATTAGTAATTATAAATGAAATAAGAGAAGTATTTCGAAAAGTTCATTGAAAAAGTATTTTGCAATTACACATATTTCATTGTACTATTATTTTCAGAAAAAATTTTAAAAAAGAAGTAGTTAAATATAAACTTATTAATTTTCTAATATAGAGTTTCTAATTTAATTTTCCTTATAACTAAACTTGGATGGCGCAAATATATATATGCATAGGGGCATCTTGTAATATTATAGGTATGAAAGACAATATTAATTTTAAAATTTAGCTTAAGTTTCATTCAAATAATTTGAATACATTTTTAAACCAATTTTGTTTGGTATATCACATGAAAAAATAGATAACGACTTCAAATTAAGTATGGCTTCTTTAGTAAGAAAAGTCCTTCCTTTATTAAAATGTATAATTTGCTTAATAAAATGTATAGATACTTAAAAAAAATAATGCAGCATCAAAATGTATGAAATTTTGCTTAGGACAAAAAATCTATAAAATTAATCATGGTACTCTGCTCTACACTTTTTAGCATACCACAACTTAAATTAGTCTTTAAAATTTCTTTAAATCCAAAAACACTATTTTTGTGAGCATAAAAATAACCTTCAATTTCAATTGTAACTTTTTCATTTGCTCTCTACGACAAATTTCTCTGTATTCCTGTCCGTGAGCATGACCGCTTAACTATAATGTGAATACTCCTTTTTTATAATATACACTCATGTACAAAAAAAATTAGCGCATCAAGAAATAATTGCGGGATCGTAACGAAACTTGGCATGAAGGTACATGTCGGGGTGATATGCAAATGTTTACAAATGTAGCGTGATTGCGCATTACGTATAGCCGGTAGAGGGCGTTTAGCGTCGTTCTCCGTGGAATATAAAACAGGTAACCAAAGCTTGTATGAGTGTGCTAAATCGTCTACAAGGGAAAAGCTGAGGTAGACATGCCATTAGGCCGTTTTCGAAGACAAAATGAGCAGCTGTCGCAGTTTGAGAGGGAGAGAATCATCGGCATGATGGAAGCTGGGTGGTCAGCTAGGCGAGTAGCTCGTCAATTAGGCCGCTCTGATTGTGTTGTGAGGAGGTGTTGGAACCAGTGGATGGTCATTTACACGAAGGTAAGGCTCAGGTCGCCCTTGACAGACCAGTCGTCGAGAAGACCACTACATCGTAAGAAATACAAGCGTACAGCCAACTGTTTCATCGGCCGTCATACAGGCACAGGTAGCACCTTTACTAGGGGCCCCTGTGTCTTCTCGAACTATAGGAAGGCGCCTGGCTGAAGGACATTTGCGATTGCGGCGCCGATTATTTGTGCTACCCTTGACGCCCACCCACCGACGCCTCCGTTTGGAGTGGTGCCGCGCCCGAGGAAACTGGACTGCAGCGGAATGGAACCAGGTCGTCTTTAGCGATGAATCCAGATTAGATCTCAGCACTGATGATAATCGTGTTCGTGTGTGGAGACCCCGTAGTGAACGCCTCAATCCTGCCTTTGCTTTACAGCGACACACCGCTCCCACAGCTGGTGTGATGGTATGGGGTGCCATTTCCTACAATACACGGTCCCCCCTAGTACTGATCCGTGACACCATGACAGCCCAGCGGTATGTCCATGACATCCTGCAACCACATGTGTTGGCACTCATGCAACGGCTCCCAGGACCCATTTTTCAACAAGACAATACTTGGCCTCACACGGCGAGGGTGTCACAAGACTGTCTACGCACTGTTACTATCCTTCCTTGGTCTGCCCGATCCCCAGATTTGTCTCCAATCGAGCATATCTGGGATCATTTGGGAGGGCGAGTTGGGCATTCCACGAATTTGAACAAACTAGTGGCAAGGCTACAGCAAATATGGAACTAAATGTCTCAAGACATCATACAGTACTTGTATGAATCAATACCTGATCATATCGCATCGTGCATTCGCGCTAGAGGGGGTTCAACGGGGTATTAAATCCTCCGTTCTTTTGCCTTTTTCTCTGATATTAATGATCCTTTTTCTTTGATTTTCCAATCATTTACTTATATCAAAGTAGTCATTACGTATGTAAAATTTCTTTTCATTTTGACGATTCCTTCTTGGTGCGCTAACTTTTTTGTCCATGAGTGTATTTTAACTTCAATTGATATTTGGATCTTTTGCATTTATTGCATTTTGTTCTTATTCTATTTTTATGTAAACACCTTAATTTACTAATTTTTATATTTCTTAGGCAGTGAAAAAGATAACTTAGCTTTCTTGACTTTATTTAAATTTCATGAAAATAAATATTACTATATTTCCTTGCATTCTAATCTCTTTTTCCGCTATGTTTCCGTGTATGTAAGGAAGTGAAATTTACAAATCATAACAAAATATATTGAGTGAAACGTAAAAATAATTTTAAAAACTAAAATATATTTATAACTCCAGACACACAACTAAAAAAGTCAAAATGTCTTATAATCAAATAATACAAAGATAAATACATAAGACAAGGTTTTTTTTAAAAAATAGAACGAAAAAGAAGATACATTTAGAAATAAATGTTACTTAAATTGACCAATTGATTTGAAATGATTATTTAAGGAAGTATCCTTTGCGTTCTGATTATTATAATTAATTGAACATTACTACAAATATTTTTAGTCATTCTGGTCCAATTATGAAAGACTGAAGCGTAATTGAAATAATATAACGATATTGAATTATGAATTAATTTCTTAAGCAATGGACAAAAAACACGATTTGAAGAGTTAATAAATTGTTTTATTTTAGTTGCGAATCTATTTTAAATAGTAAAAAGAAATATGATTTTATTGAAAAAAAAATATTCTATATATCCAAATTATTTAAAAAGGGGATAATCAATTTTGGTGATTTGAATAAAAAAACTAAAGAAAGTAATATTTTTGTCTCCTTTTTTAATTATATTAAGTGAAATATTATCCAACTTTAGGGGTAAATGTTATTCATTTACAAAGAATTCTGTATTGCTTTTAGATTGTTATTCAACATCTGAATTTCCACTATAAGTGTTATTTGTTAAAGTGTGTATAATATTTCAATCCACTCCCCTTCTGAAGTTTTCTGTACAATTCTTTCATTGCTTACTCGTGAATTCATTTGAATAATTTTAAACAACAATAACCCATTAGTAATGCACATAAATTGTCTTAGGCAGAATAAGAACAAAAATATAATATCCATATCTTTCATGTTTCTTGAAAACCCTAAAACTTTTTTTAATTTTTATGCAGGATTAATAGTTTTATCCAGAAGAAATACTATCTAATACATACTCTGAGACTAAAACGCATGCTTTTTACTTTTGCATATGAAAATTAGTGCATTGAACTTAACATGAGCAACAGCCCATGAGGACCAAGATCTACTGTGCCTATCTCAGTTTACGTGACCTTAGGCTCTGTTGTGCATGTGAAGATGTTTCGGTTAAGTAGTCAGTCTGACACGAAACCTCCACTGTTCAGTTCCCAAGCAAGCTTGGTACTTATTTATCGACCCAATAAAGGGATGAAACGCTGAGTCAACCTTGCCCACCCGGAATTTGAACCCCGGATTTGTAGCGTGAAAGCAAGGTACACTACCACTCAGCCACTGGGCTTCAAGTATTGCATTGCTACTGTAATATTCTGAGTTTAATTTCATATATCGTTCGCTATCTCACAATTAAAATTTTAATTTTAATTGCACAACAAAAGATGATAAATAATTCTGAGTTTTCTTTTTTAATTCATTTGATCTTTATATAATTCTTATACTTTTAACTTCTTTCTAAACAGAAAATTTATCTACTGATAGTTATTATATTTACACATTTTAACAGTTCTTAGAATTATTTCCATTAACTCAAAATAAAATATTGCGAACTTTAGCTAATTATTACTCAGAGTTCATGGTGTTCATAATCAATAAAGAAATGCTTAAAAATAATGAAATTTCGCTGGAGTAAATAGGGGAGGAAAAGGCAATTATTCTGAAACAAAACAAAAAAAAGTTGATTGCTTTTTAACAATACATTTGAAGTTACGCGAGGACTATTGTTGACGGATTTCGTAATTTTGAACAACTATCAAGGGACGAGAACGATACCAGAGCATCCCACTCTCAAAATTTCTACACCACACCAACGTGAAAACTTTAAGCCTCTACAGATTTAACGTGTATCAGCCTCTCTACTAGGGTTTCTGATTTTCCGGGTTTTTCCATTCCCGGGAATGTAATTGTCGTTCCCGGGATTCCCGAGAATACATCAAAATTTAAAAAATTTAAAAAACAAGTTATTCTTAAATAAAATCAATAATCATTATATAAAATAAGGATGCATATAAATTAATTTTTATTTATATAATGAGCTAAAAAGTACAAAAAATATATAATAAATTGATTATTCATTTTTGAAATAGGATTTCAGAAAGCATAAGCAATTTATACTTTTATCACTCAGGCATGGAAAAAATGTTACAGTTAAAGATTTTGTAAATTAAAAATCGCGGGGAAAAAATTCGCATTTGAAAAATAATTACTAATATTAATGTTTCTTTACTGACTCACATGTGTTTGAGAATTAACCAGTCAAAGCTGAATCAATTATTTCTCTAATGTTGCGACTAAGAGATAAATATTAATATATACATGAAAACTCATTTGCTGCTGAAGTGCCGATTATGTACGTTAAAAATATTAATTATTGTATTTAAGGTATTTTATTTGTATAACTGATTTCTTGTTTATGGAATTGCTGTATTATTGTTACATAAATATAAATAAATATTAATATAATAATCTCACACGAAAGTTAAGTTTAGAAAAAAAACAAATAAGAAAAATTGCGCAATTTCTTATAAAAATATTCTTCCCCAAACAGTTTGTGGGTTCATTCCCTTCTTCAAATTGCTGATTCAATTAAATGGCTCATAATAAAGAAAAGTATCCGAAAAAAAAATTTTAAAAAAAGATTAAATAAATAATAGTTTTAAGTATTAGTACTTACATTATATCCACATAAATCTAGATCTTGGAACTTCGATCACATAGTGCTGGTGAAAACGAAATGCGATTGCCTTAAAATCCCAATATTTCTTGTTAACCAAGCTCGATACACCCACTGCTAGCTGTGGAAAAATTCTCGCCCCCAAAATTCTCATATTACACTCTTACCCCACAGTTGGGGTAACGAACATTCCTTCGTTTGGAAGTTCGGGGTGAACGATCGCAACTTGTCACAGTAGGTTCAGTTAACGATGTCCAAGATTGAAATGTAAGGTCAAGTCAAAAATAGCTACCTCATAGATAATTCAAGCCCCGTGTGATTCCCGGGAAATTCCGGGAATGAAGTCCAATTCCCGGGAATAGAAAAAGTACAAAAATCTTATGATTTCCCGGGAACCCGAGATCCCGGGTTCCCGGGTAAGAAACCCTACTCTCTACTTGGAAGGTCTTCAGCGACATCAAGACTTGAACCTACGACTCGACCAAAACAATACCGATAAAGAATTCGCGCCTATGATTATTTGTCTTGTGATGTAGCCGCTTTCTTTTCCCTAATTGCTGGGGGGGGGAATATCCGAAATGGGTGGTCAAGATTTCTGACCTCTGTTCCCACGACCATTCCTTAGAATCCGGGAGTTGACATATTCCCCGGCCTGTGTAGAATTTCCGTTTCTCACGCATCCTTGGCGATGGCGTGTCTGGAGGCGGACACCGACATTATGGGTTCGGAAATTTTCCCACGTTTGAGGAGCCGACGAACAAGGGACAAAGGAAAGCCGAAAAGAGGAACCAGGAGCAACCTGGGCTTTAAAAGACCCGGCGTGAGATTTTGCGAACCGACAACCAGAGAGAACCGTTTAGAGGCCTCTCAAGCGATTTAGCGAGAAATACACGGCGTCTGCATCTACGATTATAGTCGACCAGCGAAGGACTTTGGCTCCTATTACCGATACAGAGAGAGAACCGATCGGAGACCTCTCTAGCTATAGACAGCGAGAGACGCACTGCATTCGCACCCACGATTATAGTGGACCAGCGAAGCCGAAGTATTTTGGCCCTTTCTACCGATAAAAAAGCGTCAACCTAACGTGATTCTCATTAAAAGTTGGATGTTCGAGAGGAACTGATCCTTATTGTAAAAGAGACTGTGATCCCAATCTCGGAACGAGTGTAAAAATATTATAGTTAATCTTTCCTTGTAATAAAAATTGTTTTTATAAGCTGATTGAAGTCATTACAGTCTAATTATGCGACACAATAAACATAAAAAAATACAGCAAAATTAATTTGTAACAATGCTGGCGGAAATTAATTATTAATTTCTTTTCTACGTTACTACCAATAACATTTATTATTTTATTTTTACAGAAGTTCTTTTAAATCACTAAAAAAGAATTATCTTTTTTTATAATAATCAATAACATATTCTTCAATTCAAAGTATATTCATTTGAAGTTTGCAATTAATGCAACAAAATTATCACAAAAGTAGTCAAACAAATTTTTTTTTTTCAATAATAATATTTTATATATGTGTCAATAATTTCTGTATATTTTATTTTAGTTACAAGAGTAATTGTGCAACAAAAGTGATAACAGAAATAATTAATCAGCATTTCATGATCCTTTTGAAACAAATTTTTTCTTTCCAATCTTTGTATCTTTAGTTATTTTCTCTTTATAACAAATATTACTTCAGTTAGGAACTTTTATTATGATTAATAGTATAACATATACCATTATATAACAGTAGTAAGTATATTTACATTACTAATTGAAACTAAAAAAATAAAACGTCTCAGCACTAGCAGTTTTTTCTTAAATGGAATTGAATATTTGATCTGAAAATTGGCTAGGAAACTGCATATATTTATTTTATTTATGTAGTCTTGATGAGCACTTGGATATTCTAGTCTGAGCTTATTGAAAAAAGAATCTTAATCGAGTTTTGAGACTTTAATTATAGATTTGTTTAATATAAACAAGTTTTTGGAAAAATTTCAGATAATCTAACGAATTCTTTTTTTTTTTTTAATTTTATCAAAAATCAGTTAAAATTTAATTTGTTCTTAAAGGTATTTTCTGAAGCGCATTTAATATTTTTCATTATGATAAGGCATTAATAATCTAAAAATATGTTGAATAAAAATACAATATACTAGCATGAACTTTTAATTTTAATTCGACTTTAAGTTGCTTTTGATGGTTAGTTAAGATTTTATTTTAAAAAAAACGGAAATATCTAACATATGTCATATAAAAATATTTGTTAAAAAGACAAAGAGTAACAATTTTCACGAGCTTTCTATACATGACAATTCTTATTACAAATTTTTTTAGTAAAGTACAGAGAAAATGCCAGACGATCAGATAATTCATGCCTCCAATTTTTAACATGCGGTGTCTTTTTTTTTTCAATTAACATCTATAAATTCCCTAAGTTGTAGTTCCTTTCGATTACTTTTTGTTAAATAATGTCATAAGCAGAAATCTTATTTTCAGAATACAAAAAAAAAGTAAAATGTCTAAATACATTAACAATAATACAAATTTTGAAAATATTTATTTCGAAATAAAAGATTTTCGTTTCCACGCAAAGAAGGTAAATAATGTTTAAGAGATTCCCAAAGCACACAATAAAAAATAACTGCTTATTTTATTACTTTTCATTCCAAATTGATAGAATATAACCTCTAAAAACATTGAAGATAATTTCAAAAAGATGATTACATATATACAAATAAATTATTGTTAACATTATTTTCATTATTCTTTATTCTCTTTTTTTCTTCTTAAAGTTAAACTTTTTCATTTGCATATTTTGTTTTTAAAAAAACAGAAAAACATTCATCAAGAAATTATCCACAAACCTAAAAATTGGTGGGATAGTTATGTACACGGAAAAATTAGTTAAAACTTCAGAAATTGAGTTCAAAAAAGACATCCACATGTAAGGAAACCAGTTAAGAAAAAAACGATATCCTACCTCTAAACCAGGGGTTGGCATTAAGTCGATCGCGATCGACCGGTGAACCACCGAGACATTTTGGGATGACCGCCTTTACTAATACCTAAGATGTGCATACTAAAAAAACGTATTTGTGGAACACCGATGCCAATTATCTGGAGAATGGGTGGACCACAACACCTTGAAAAAGTTAGAAGTAACCCGTACCTAGGAAAAGTCGGCTCACGCCTGTTCTAAGCCATATGCAAGCTGTTATTCAACTTGGCATTGATTCTAAGAGTTAACGGATATCCATACGGAATTTCTTAGCAAACTCTATCCAATTGTCGAGTTAAGCTGAGGAGCGGTTGGGGCTCCTGTTCATTAAATTCCAAGTGTGTTCAAATTGGTGAGATCTTCTACATAGCTGCATAGCGGGATCACGGTTTCTCAGCACGTTTTCGAAACTAACCTCTGGGAAAATTTATTGCATAGATTGTTTGATTGATTTGAGAACCTCGCCTTGTGAAGATAGCGTGATTTCTATAAATTGGAGTTGTTATTTAAAGAGCAGTGAAGTTTAAACAAGGAGGATGTGTTGAGTGTGAAATTGTAAGCGAAGGTTAAGATTGTAATCGCGTAAAAGCGACGACAATTATTTGCGTTTAGTAAGCGAATTTGACTGGGACTCGTGATTTTAGTGCTGTTCCACAGAGTGAATATTCAAAATTAAGCCAGTACGTCTGTATTTCAAATAATCGAAACAAAGATGAGTGAATTTTTTTTATTTTAGTTAGGGTTCTATATTTACTTTACTCTCATTAAGGTATGGTCAATAAGATATTAGTACTTCAAGACTGTTGCATTTAATAAAAGTTATTAAGTCTTGCAATAATGTCTTTTGATCAGTTAGCCCTAAATTGTAATACGATTTACGATTCTTTTCTGTTGGACAGAAAAGTAGTAGCAAAGCATGAAGACAATCAGTAGGTATCGTAACGGGCCTGGTATTCCCTTATTGAAATATGGGCATTGTGAGAATTTGACAGCATTACGAAGCGTAAAATATCGTCAACTTATTGCCTCTTATCAAGAAAGGTGATAACTAAAAAGATCAAACTATCTAATGAATGTAAATCCTGACTATAATTCCTAGTTGCCAGTCTGCAAATGAAAGACTATCAGATTAGTGTCCTTGTATTATCTTAGACGTCTACGAAGATGTTTCGGGATTTAGTGTTCGAAGCTGAATTCATTATAGAACACTTATATTCTCCGAAATCATACGGAATGCAAAATGTTGATGAGGTCTAAGTGAAAAGCTAGTGCACAAAACAATGAAGGAGTATTTTCTACATTATAAGTTTCTAATGTAGTTCAATTAAGTGTGTATTTAAAATATATTTTGGATGGGGGTTTTTTGTCTAAAAGACAACAGCATTTTAAAAAAACTAAAAAAATTGGTATTATTTCTTTTTCATTATTTAAAATTTTTGAATAAGTCTTCGCGAGCCACTGTTACATCCATGCCACATTGTGGCATGCGTGCCGCTAGTTGGCCACCTCTGGCTTAGAGTAATGTTCAGCTAGATATACTCTATGAACTATTGATGATGAATACTCATAGATTCGATCCAACATCGGAGGACAGTGAAAAAGGCAATGAACTTTGACAAAATTTCCTAACCATGCCAGCCGAGGACTTCGAAACCATGTTTGGCATTATCTTCGACAACCTTCATTATTCCTCAATATAACCTTTGCTAGAATCAGTATTTGAATCCAAGACTCTTCAATCATCAAGCACTGAACTTATGAGACTGTCTTCTGGTCACCTCAGCCATTCAAAGCTTTGTACTAAACTAAGGCGTGGAAGTCCTTTTAAATTTATTAAGAAACAACTTATATCGTTTCAAAAGATGACCTTTTTAAGGGCTACTAACACAAAACCTTTACATGAACCTATTTTTCAGGCCGAAAGTTTATGCCCCCCCCCCCTCCTAAGGCTACCGGGATTCACACACACACATTTTGTTTTCAAACACTTACAATAACGCGTATGCAATTTCAATAGTATGAAACTTTCTCTGCATGATATACAGTCGAACTTCCATCTAACGAGCCTCTATTTTACGAATTTTTCTATTTTGAGAACTTTTTCCTCGAGTCAAGAGCATTTGACTATTTTCTTTGCAAAATAACCTCCAAATAGTGAAGTGCATTTTCTATATAACGAACTTTTTCTCTTGTAATTGGAATTTATTTCACCCTATTTTTAAAATTGTTCAGATCATTTTCCAAATTATTCTCTCTTTTATCATATTTTATGGTGATCAACGACCTTAGGACGTATTACCACGTCCCTAACACACCTAGAGCACTGAAGTGGCCACAATTTTTGAAACAAAAAAACTCAAATAAATCTAACAGATTTATCAGTAATTAAATTTAGGGACGCATATGGTAGAGTATGAATAAAATTACTGGTTATAAAATAATGTACGTTTAAAATTACTCGTAAGCTTAAAACTAGAAAATGTCCTTAAAAAGTTCATTAGTTTTAATGTAAAATTATTTCTTAAAGATGAAAATATAGTGTATTCCTAGACAGTGTCTTTTTTTTCCCTTGTTTTTCCTTGCAGATTTCTTTTTGTTGGGTAAGATATATAAAATGAATAGATATTAATTTTCACAAAAAAGTGTGAATAGTTATTTTTTTAAATAATACATAGTGCTTATGAATTTAAAATTTGTTTTATGTGGTTTTTAAGTATATTAAAAGATGAATCTCTGTTTAATGAACTTTCCATATAACGAACTTTTTTTCGGGATTTAGCGACTTCTTTAAATAGAGGTACGACTGTATTTATAAAAACAACTTTTAAAGAATATTCTAGACCAGAGATTTGAATTGCTTGTCTGGAAAAAGAGCACCAGCCCACAAAAAAAAAAATTTACGAGTATTTGAAAAAATGTTTATCCATCCACGTTAAAAAAAATTTCTTGCTCAAAATATTAATAATAACAATAATAATAATTACAAAATTTTATAGGGTATATTTTTACGTTAATGTCATAATTTTAGTATCTAGAATACTTATTTTTGTCTTTAAAGGTTGAAATTTTTAGGGAAAAAAATCCAAAGATCCACTAAATTTTTTCCCAAACTTTACCGGTCTGTGAATTTTTTCTCAAATTTTACTAATCCGTGGACAAAAGAAGAGGAATTGCACACAAACCAAGTTATTCAGAAGAAATATACGTTCTTCAGGTATTAACAGAAATAAATATTTTCACAAATATAAATTAAAATGAATTAAAGTTGTAATTAAATCCTACAAATTTAATTTAGATGATTAACAGAATTTCGGACAATCGATAACAAGAAAAATGAACTCCTCATTAACCTTATGAATAAATTAATTAGTACGTTATATCCAGTTGTTTACTGTGAAAAACCACTGGAGAAGCAATTTTTCCCCTACTCATTTTATTTACTTATAATCGATACATCGGAAAAATTGTGCAGCCTTTATCGGAAATTCTTCATTCATTCTAGTTGCCAGAAAACTTATTTGGACATTCTAATTCGCGCAATATACACAGAAAATGTTTTAGAAAAAAGAATGTGCGATCAATTGTTTGAAGGTTTTAAAAAACATGTTCATCAACATAAAAACTGAAAAAGCTTCTAAAATTTCTGATCCTTTAATACGGATACGCTAGACTAAATCTTATGTAGGTTGATTAATGACACGTCCCTTCAATTATTTTTCTCCAAAAATGTTTTCTCCTTTCTACTATCATCTAAGGTATCCGACTACCTGCAACAACTTTTTTTTTTTGTGGTTTTTAAATTTTTACATTTAGTAGTACATTTTAAGAAAAATATGCTAAAATTAAGAAGAGAAAAAGAAATTATTATTACTAAAATGGGTAAATAATTGGTACAAATTTACAAAAAATAACATAAACAGGGCCCATTTTCTACTAAATTTTTAATTTTTCAATTCTGATGTGTTGCTATGTTATTCATTTTTCAAATGACCTTCAGGATAAGAGATATTTTTTTTACAAAAACTAGAGCACTTTATCTCGGTTACTATATGAAAATGCTGAAAAAGACAGTGATTATATTCACATAAGGGATTGTAAATTTTGTAATTAAACAGTTATTGATAAATCTGAAAGTTAAAACACTTCTATTATTACACAGAACATACACAAAAAATTTCAGTTCATTATTTACAAAAGATTTTGAGCATCCGCTGTCACCCCGTTTGAGCATTTTCAAAAAAACACATTTCAACTAAAACGCGTTTTAAAGTATGACATATCTTGCTCAAAGTAATGGCATCTGCTTTTACTAAAACAGTTGTAGTTTTTGTTCTGGTGAACGGAAAATAATAAACTTGGTATTTTTATAAAGCTAATAATATGGCCTATAAAATTAAATCATAAGAAATTGTCAGTTTTTGGCAAAATTCACAATTTTAGCTTCTTATTTATTTTCATATTAAAATTTTGAAGTGATATATAAAAACATTTTAAACGCTTTTTAGAATTAATACTTTTTTGTTTCTTTAATTTTGAGATGAATTAAAAAGCATAGGAGCAACATATCATGTTATTGTGAAGGACTCAAAACTCTAAATAGATTTCACAAGAATAATATCTAAGGTGATTCTGTCTCTCTCAAACTGATAATTACTTTTCATTCAAATTTCAAGATTCGATTGATTTTATGAATCGGAGTCTGTCATTTTGTATAACAGTATTTGATAGAATTAAACCTTGGAAGTTTTGTGCTCATATTTCGCCGTGGTCCTCGCATTGATACTTGATGTCAAATTTAGGCTATTTTTAAAATAAACCCCCTTTTACCTGATGAATAAAAATGCTTTTTAAATTATCTAAACAATTTTTCTCATTTATTAGTTCATTTACATAAACAAATATTTATGAATTTAAATGACATGTATTTTGAGTATAAGCATCATAAATATTGAATGTCTATACAAATTATTCGCTGAATTCGTGAGAAATATACCAGAGAAAAACTTGAAAAAAGATTTATTAGATTTAAATGTAAAACTGACAGAAAAGTTTTTTCAAAGTACTATTTTTCTATTTTCTATTTAACTGTTTTTATTTAAAGTGGTAGATTTGCAAGTATTTCTTCAATTAAACACGTTAAATATTTTGAAGATATTATTAAAAAAAATGGTGAATATTCTGTTTTAAAAGAATACAACTAATGTTTATTTTCTCTATTGAAAGAAATATTGATTTAATCGCATTTTTAGCTCAATAATTAGAACAACAATGTGTTGTAACTCTGTCATATCATATTGCTTATTTTCAGTGTTTTGTTCTTTTTATTACAAGGATAAAACAAACTACCACTTAATTTGTTCTCTTCATCTCGGTTATTAGGCCGAAAATTGTTTTTCGAGATCAACAATTGCTTCATAATTTTCTTCTCCCAAAATTGTTTATGTTCTCCCTTTAATGAAACTGATTAAATTTCATTTGTTGTTCATTCAACCGAAAAATATTTTTGAATGCCATGTCTATATAATATATATTATGTCTGCCTATAATGAGTTTTATTCTTCTTAAACTAATTACAGCACTTTCTTTTCTTTCGCCAAAAATACTGAATTCAATATTCTTTTTAAATATGTCCATGAGCACGAGATTTGTTTCGTTCACAAAACAAACGGATTAAATTGGTTTTAATTTTTTTTTCAAATATGAGTGATTTTCTTTTAATTTGTGTGTGTGAATAATGTTGAATATTCTCTTATCACTGATATATTAATCACTATTGAAGAGGCCGTGGTAGCCTAGTGGTCAAGGTAACGAACTCGTGGCCGATGTGCCATGAGTTCGATCCTAGTACCGCTGAAGACTCGCTGTGTAGGGGAACGATGCACGTTAAATCTGTCGAGAACTCAAACGTCCTCCCGTTGTTGTGGTAGTTAAGAGAGAGTATGCCATCTCAGGTGCCGTCCTCGTCATTTGTCCATGGTTCAGAATTACGAGGTTCTTCACATAAAGCCCTCGAGTAAATGAATAGTGCGACGTTAATATTCACTCACTCACTCGGTTTCTAAGAATTATCAACTGTATAACTAACAGTAAATTATTCCCATTCACTAAAAATATAAGAAGATGATCTTTAAAAAAACGAATGAGAAAGAAAGCGAAACCAACTAAATTTAATTCGTTATTTCGTCAGAAATTTTCAAATCATCCGTAGAAAAACACAAATTAATGCCAGACACACTTCAAAGTATCAGCAGTAGTAAAAGAAATCTATGTTAACAAAAGAAAGAGTTTGGTTTATATATGAGTGATTCAGAGCAAAGATGTAAATATCCAGACACACAAAATTTAGTACTGAGACGTTTGAGAAAATTAATGGTAGCGTGAGTGTTAGGAAATTAAATAAATTTTTTTTTACGCCACAGATTACAGAAAATACATTTCATTTTTTGAAGTTACTCATAATATTGATTATTTCATTAGAGTTCAGAATATGTTATTTGTGAGAGAAGAGGCAACACAACCGTTCTCTTTGACGTTTTCCACGGAATCCCATTTCTCTCCATGGTCCTGGGATAAGGGTGGTTTCTTTCTGACACCTCGAATTGCACTCGTAGTTTCTGACTTACAGGTGTCCGGCCGTTAGGTTTTCTTACGGTCATAGATTACCGAGGCGATGTCAGGTAACAAGACCGCACAATATTTTGGGGTTCACGTGTGCATAGGAACGGTGTTATCCTACCCACAAAAAGAAGCTGATTTTTCAACTATGTGAAGCGAAAACGTCACAGTGCACTGAAACTGTATACAGTAATAAAGTGCACTTCAGAGATTTTTTTTTTCGGAATTTGCTTTTTTTAAATGTTTTCTTTCAATATTGAAGCTATTTTCAGTGTACTTAGTGATCTGTATATATACAGGGTGCCCCGAAAATCAACGTCAAGAGGCACGGTGTGAAAAGGGATTGTCGTATCAGTTTGGGGAAAAACAAAAAAAAATTCCCTATCACTTGGTTAAGTTATGACTAGCACTTTTTTTTTAAATGTGGAAAATTGACACTCTCCATAACATCATTAGGCACTGTGACCACAAATTTAACAGTTTTACAGTGCCTATTTCACTAACATTATCTTACACAGCAATGCTATTAATAACAAACACAAATGGAACAAAAAAATTTGCTGGTTTAGTTAAAAATCAATGCAGTTTAACTGAGTCAGGATATGAGAAATAATGTCACATATCTTTGACTATCTATCTAAGAAAAATATAGCATGAAACCCGAGGCAAGTTCTTCAAAAGTTGGCCCAATTAGTTAAGATTCCCAAATGGCACAATCCTTGTCCTTTTTTATCCATAACAATCATAACGTTTTTTTTTTATTTGCAGAACATCTTCATTTTAATAATACCTCTATTGACATCCTCCATCACATCATTAAGTACTGTGACAACAAATGTCACAATTTTACAGTGGTTTTTACATTAACGAGATCTTACATATCTGTGTTTTTAATAACAGTTTCGAATTGAGCAAAGAAGCTTGTTGGTCTAGTAAAAAACTAACATAGTTTGAATCGATTTAAGAAAATGATGTCACCTAACTTTGATTCTCCATGAAAAAAAATATTACATACTACCCAAGACAAGTTATTTCAAAAGACGATCCATTCTAAAATTATACAACTCTTCCCACTTTTTTATCCGTAACAATTATTGCCAATTTTTTTACAGAATGGTTTTATTTCAAGCAGTTCAATCTCAGCTGTGTAACTTAAATTAAACAATTAATTTGAAAATAAAATGGAAGGCATTTTTTTTATACTTTAATGAACTAAATTTTTGAATGCCTTCTAACTTCTTTTTCGCCAATCAAAAATGTAATCGCGAAAAGAATTGCTGAGGCAATGGCGGCAATAAATTTAGTTAACTATTCGCAACTCATCAAGTGATCACTCTTAAAAGATGTAGAGCCTGCCTTCATGTAGAAGGCTTTATTTCAATTGATAAATTTCAATATTTTGCAAATAATCCTCTACTAAACATCGCAATTGATGTTTATAAATTTTTATTAGTACTGTTTCATAAAGTATCAGTTACGTTTTAATTTTGTCATTATACTTTAATTTTGATAATCAGTGTAATTTTTGGAAAAATGATTTTAACAAAACAAGAAGATTTTAACAAAATTAAAATTACTTTTTACAGTTGCAATTAATACAAAAAGTATTACAAAATCAATTTTAAATACACAAGCTAAAAATTACATATTATGTCTTCTTCGGAAAAGTACCTGTTCATATTAGTGGCCATATAATTTCTTAGCTTACTGTAATAGTCAATAATGTTAATTCTAATTAACTAGTATCAAAGTTAAAACTCAATTAATATCGAGATATAATTAAGTGTATTATAATACAATTATTTTAAGAAACTCTTTTTGTGTTAGCAAAAGTTTCGGTTACGAGCTTAGCCCTTTATCTTTTAATGCGTACCTAAAATACTAATTTACATTTTAAATAAAACAACAAAAAAAACATCAGATGTTTCACAATGGGTTTTTAAGTCTAAAAACAGGCTTAAAACAACTGACTAAAAGAAAAATTGAAAAAAAATTGTTAATAAACAGGTTTAATATATTAGTAAATATATTTAAAATTCGAAACTTAAAAAAGCCAAATAAAATGAAAATAATCACATTTTTTATTGACTCAAAAACTATAAGTTACAAAGTCCTAAATAACCTTAATTTAAATTTCCGATAAGGTATACTATTTTATATCTTAATTGCAATGTAATACATAACTTGTTTGGAACATAAATAGAATACGTGTAAGTCTAATCTTACTGCTTCTCTCTCTCTCTCTCTCTCTTGCAACATAAACTTGTAATGTGAGCTACAAGCTAAATCTATTAAGTATTTTTTTTCTTTTTTTCTTGCCCAAAAGATTAGTCAATTAGTGAATGAAACCACATCTCTTTTGGAAACATGAACTTGTAATGTAAGATCAATGCCCTCTTTTGATTCCTTATTCGTAGTTTTCCAGCTTGGCAATCTTCCAAAGTTTTCTGTTTTTCAGTTCCGGTTTTCTAACGGATTTCAATTCCTTAAAAATACGTCCTCTTAATCTTATTAAACCTTCTTGTACCTTTATCCTTTTAGTTTGTCTTTTATTGAACATTTAAATATAGTTTTTAAATGCGTTATAGTATATACGTTTGAAACAAAAAAATTTCATACTTTCTAAGTGCTTACTATAAAATCTAAAAACTTCTGCAAAATACAAAACATATAGAATAAGTTGGATCCAAAAAAAAATTTTCAGAATTTCAAAAACTACCTATGGGTGAAAAAGATATTTTATGGTATATAAATAAAGGGAAAAATAAAATAAAAAATTAATTTTTATCTTAAGTAAACTGCCACAAAAAAAAAATATTTAGGAGAATTTCGGGTTTTTTTTTTTTTTTAATGGTAAAAAGTCGAAGTGGAACAGCATTTTAACAGTTATGAGAAGTTACAAGAAAAACACATCAGGTACGTTTAATAGCTATTTTAGTAAAGTAGTATTTTAGTTACAGTACGATTCAATTGACAAAAATCGGTCAAAAAATCAAATTTAATTTGCTTAGCCTAAATTATTTTTTATATACTTTTCTACAAATTCACAAAATTTGAAAGCTCTAAGTTTAAAAAATGCAGGGCTATATTAACTTTTACGTTCGTTTTTATTCACATTCCAACGGCAAGTCAAAACTTTAAACTGAATTATCTCGGAGAGAAAGATAAAATAATTAGTTTGTCTACAATTAAAATGCCAGGGCTTTTTTTTCTGTTGTGCCTAATACTTGGGAATTTTTTTCACTTGTTGCTAATAGTACTTGGAACAAAACTTAAAATGCATTTTTTAATCAAAGCTATACTTGGATTTTTTGAAAAATAATTGAATTTGGAATTTATGCATTCTTTTAAGGAATTTTCAATAAGCAGTCATAAAAAGATGTATTATAATAATATCAATTATGTTATCGTAAAACCCATACCAACTTTTATTATACATAGTTTGACGTAATTGTAAATCAAATTTCATATATATATGTCAATTTTTGTGGGAAGAGTAGCATTTTAAAATCACTTCCTAAGTTTCAAGTTATTCCCTTAAAAAATTCAATTATTAGCTTTTTGTGAGTTTTTGAGCACAAAATCTGTTTTACGTTATACATACACATATGAGGCAACCAAAAAAATTATGAAAATCATCAAATTAAAAAAATTGTGTAAATCGTACCACACACACACGTCTCCTTAAAGTTTCAAAAAATAAAAGCCTACTGACCAAATTTTAGTGCACAATAATGCGGAAGACAGAAAACGGCTTGGATCGGACTGCAGAGATCGACGGTGCTGGGAAAGAAGCTGGATTATGAAATGTTTCAATGTTACACTGTACTGCTCACTACTGTGTGTGTGTGTGTGTGTGTGTGTGTGTGTGTGTGTGTGTGTGTGTGTGTGTGTGTGTGTTGTGTGTGTGTGTGTTGTGTGTGTGTGTGTGTGTGTGTGTGTGTGTGTGGTGTGTGTGTGTGTGTGTGTGTGTGTGTGTGTGTGTGGTGTGTGTGTGTGTGTGTGTGTGTGTGTGTGTGTGTGTGTGTGGTGTGTGTGTGTGTGTGTGTGTGTGTGTGTGTGTGTGGTGTGTGTGTGTGTGTGTGTGTGTGTGTGTGTGTGTGTGTGGTGTGTGTGTGTGTGTGTGTGTGTGTGTGTGTGTGTGTGTTAACTATATGTATAGTTTAAAAATTTTGGAATCTAAAAAAATTTGACCCAAAATTAATTTTTTTTCCCTAAGATAAAAAAAAGAGTGAAACTACAACATAATTGTTGCACATAAAATAAATATGCTATCAAAACTTTTAAAACATTAATATCTAAAGTTCTTGCTCTAAGAATGTTAATTTTGCCAAATTAATAACAGACGTAAATTAAAAATTAAATCGAACATAAGGTTTTAAGAATATAGTTTGTATAATTTCAACTTAAAGGCGAAAGATTAATTGTATGTTCAATTGGTCAGGTATTTTACCATTAAATTTATTAATTATGTTTTTTTAACAATAAAACAAAAATTTATTTCTTACTAATATAGAAACATAATAAACGAATATACATGTAAATATAAATGAAATTCAAAGTCAGTATGTTTACATTTCAAACCCTTCAGTCTCTTCTATTTTTCCAATTTTCCGCCTTTTTATCAAGAAGGTATCTAATGTAATTTTCATTTTCCTTTTGCACTCTGTAAGAAGTTGTTGATAAGTGGATAAGGCATCATCTTGCCTTTGAACTCCTGTCAAAATTTGGGTCATTTTCAATAAAATGGTCCATAATTTCTGTTATAGTGCTCAAACTGGTTTTTAGAAACGCTGTTGACAGTTCTTTCTGCTCCTCTTCAGAATCACTATTTTCAATATTTTGGTGTTCTTGGTCCGCTAATTCCTTGAGCTCATCATTAGAAAGACTTGCTGCTGTTTCTTGCGCTATTTCTTCGACATCTTCCACATTTACGTCATCTAAACTGCTTTTGTTTCGCTAATTCCCACTATTTCTTCCACTATTTTATTCATATCGACAGAGTGTCCAGTGTCACCACCCTTGTTTAAATCTAGCCAAATGTTCTTCCACACCCCTTTCAAACATTTTTCTGTTACCTCATTCCAAGAAAGGTTTGTGCTTTCTACAGCATTCATGATATTGTAGTTTTTCCAAAACTCTCTTATTGGTTGTTTCTCTTCTCCGTCTGTTGTTTGTTTTTTTTCAAACATCTGTCTACATGTTCGCCGCAGGTAATAAGCCTTAAAATTTGATATAACGCCTTGATTCATTCGTTGGATTAAGTGTTAGGCGGCAAAAAAAAACCACTTCGACTGGAATGCATGTTATTAAGTCAGATAAATTCGTTGGGTGATTTGGAGCATTATCATTTAAAAGTAGTGTTCTTGATTCAAGTTGTGACGGATCTCTACGCGCTTCACTAATCCTCTAGGTATTTCTTTCAAATTTTATTTATTTCAACCAATCTCCACCGGGAGCCAAAGCGTGATTTATGCAAATGAGATATTTAATATAAGTTCGGGTTTAGCGAGTTATCAGGGGAGGATGAAATGAAATGAGTAATAGTTGTCAAGTGAAGTAGGTTTTGTAAAATAAAGTGAATCGCGCGAACCGTCGGGAATCCAACTTGCAGTTGTTGATAAAATTAGTCCGTAGAAAAGCTACGAGAAAAGCTGAAGATAGATTTTGTATATTAAAGAAGGAATTCTAGCTTTGATCCGATCCAATCAAGATCCAAGTAACCTACAAGACGAACCTGCCGTAGTTTAAGAAATCAGGTTAGTGTTTCAAGAATTGTAATTACGTATACGTGTGTAGTTGTAATTGTACGCGCTTATCCTTCGTGGATTCAGTTTAGATTTCGTAGTTCCGCAATTAGTGACCCCTTCTCATTCTCCACTGTATTTTATTGTTCTTATATTTGAATAGTGTATATGACCTTTTTTCCTTGATTAAGAAAAATTAATAAATATATTGTTATTTGTAAATGTATCTTGTGAATTCGTTAACTCGCTTACACATTTAAGTATGAGTAATACTAGACGAGATGAGGATAATGTTAGGGGAGGTTATAATACACGACAAAGTTTTTTTAATTTCGCAATAGCGCTTAACAGACGGGCAAAAATATTCAGTGAACCAGTTTTGGAAAATGTTCATAGTTATTCATGATTTTTTATTAGATTACCAAATTATATACAGGTAAAGTTGATTTGAATATTCCTTTCCTCGCTCTTGGGTTTTTGGAATGGTAAACACAAGAAGTGGTTTTAATTTGAAATCTCCGCTTGCATTACCACCCAGCAAAAGTGTTAAGCGATCTTTTGCAGCTTTAAATCCTGGGGCACGTTTTTCTTCACGGGATAGAAATGTTCAATTTGGCATTCTTTTCCAAAATAGACCTGTTTCATCAACATTAAAAACCAATTCTGGAGGATAGTTTCCTCGTTAAATTATTGTTTTTAATGTCACTGGGAAATCAGCTGCCACTTTCGTATGCTGCTTCTCCTGTAATCTGTATGTTATGAAGAATATTTCGATGTTTAAATCTATTAAACCATCTTCGACTTGTAACGTCACTTGTTTCACTTGTGTCACTTGCCTCAACCTGAATGTAATTAAAAATTCTTCTTGCTTTTGTTATAATAAATTGGCTTAGTTGCTATTGCGTTCAATTTCGTCGTCAATCCATATAGGAAGTCGTTTTCCATTTCCTCTATTGTATTATTTCTAGAACGGGTAATTCTAGTTTCAGAGCTCGTCGCAGTTGCCAATGACAGTATTTTTTCTTAACCCTTAAGAATGTTCCTTATTGTTGTATTTGCCAAATTCAATGCAACACTAATTTAAGATTGACGTTTACCAGTATCTAATCTTCTAATTACGTGCATTTTAGTTTCTAATGAAATGCTTTTTCTTGTCGCTTTATTTTTGTGATTTTTATTATTTGTTCCCGCTTAACAACACCAAAGAAAACTTTTTGCTGAACTGTGCTTTACTGCGTGTGCATGAGCTGATATTTTGTTTCTTAGAAATTAACTGCTTGTTAAAGCTCTGTCTGTTCATCATTGTGTATGCTGTTTTTGTTTCGCGTTATTAAAAAGTTATTTTAAAATGAAGCAGTGCGTTTCGCTTGATGGATTAATTAGACTGACTTGATAAGATTAGAATAAATATAGTATTGAAAAAATTAGATTCATATAAAATGAACCACGGATGCAAAGAAAAATTTAGAGTTTAGAAAAACTAGACACTATAGCGAATCCTTTGATTATCACACCCACCCATGTTAAAAGCTAAAAATCATAATATTTGTCACTATATAGCAATCGTTATATTATATAAATGTATACTTACAATAACGTCAACGAATGTTTGAAACTAAAAAAAAATACGTTCGTATAACACAACTGGAAAGAAGAAACACAGATGAACTGCTTCGGATATCGGGAAGCCTAACGCCGCGTGCAACTTTGGTAAATCTTACAATTCAAATAAAAGAGCGTTAAACCGAAACAGCGCTAAATGAAACAGCGTTGAGCGGGATCTTACTGTATAATTCTTGTTGTTTCACTTTTTTTCTTTTTTATATTAAGGTCTATTAGCACAACTAAAATCATACTAGATAGGTATTTGATGGGTAGAATACAGCATTATTTTTAACCGGTTGAAGCACAAGCTACTCAAATGGTACTTAAGGCCCATTCACACCAAGGCGTTCGCCGTCGCGATCAAAGTAGAAATCAGAGATACTTTCGTTGATCGATTCACACCAAAGAATTTTCGTACGCGCGCGGTGGATTTCTGCACATTAGGTGATGCTGAAGATAGTAGTTGAAAATCACACTAAGTAGTTAATTCTGACTTGATAAGTATGGATCGCAAGAGAAAAGAATTTTTTGCAAGTTTGTTAGCATTAAAAAGGGAGGAAAAGAAACAACAGTGGGTTCGACATATTTTGAAGTGAAAACTTCTTTAGCGGCGTCGGGCACTTTTTGATAGGGGAAAATCTTATGGGTTCGCGTCACCGACATGCTCTGACTGGCGTACCCGCAGTGTGGCGCAAGCGCAGTGTGCTGTTCGCCTTAAGACACTTTTTGACTGGGTGAAATCTTGTGCGTTCGCGTCACCGAGATGCTTATAGCAGTATATCTGTAGCTATACAGCTGACGTATAGTGCTGTGTATATCATATAAGGGAAATTCAATGGATTTAGTGAAAAGTTCAATGTGTATATACTGTGCATTGCTCGTTGCGATTCCGAGAATGGGAAATACGTATTAATGTGTGGTTGCCGTTTTATTTCGCCTGGAAAATTTATGAAACAGACACAACAATTTTTTTTCGAAAATTTGATGATTTATACAAAAGAAATACTCGAAAAAGATTTGGCGAAAAATATCATAATGTACCGATGATTTTATGTGGATACTTCAATATTAACTTTGCAGATGATAAAAATCCACCACTAATTGAATTTCTAAATGAAACACTTAATTTAAATATGTCTAATGATCGAAAACTCAGTACTACAGAATATAAAACGACGATCGATGCGGTTTTTACGCGATACTTAGATAAATTTGAATCAAACATTTTCCTTTCTTACTTTAGTTACCATAAGCCTATTGTATCATTTTAAGAACAAAATGAAATAATTGAAAGTACAACAAGTCTAAGTATTGTTGAAATTAATAATGATAATGATGCAAACAATTAAAATAATGTTAAAAATCAAGTATATTGAAATTTAAATAAATGCAAATACTATCCATAAATAATATGATTGTATATTAATTGTTATTTCAATTGAATTGTATTTATATTCTGTCATGATCCCCCTTATAGCCCGTAACATATTTGAATAATAAAAAAACAAATAAACATGCATTTAGTTGTTGCTTGGAGTGTCAATAGATGTGAAAACCAGATTGCTGTTGATAATTTTAATTCAAACATTATGAAATTACAAATTTTAATACTAAAAGTTCTAAGTTTTCACTTCTATCGGCAGTCGCTATAACTGCCAAATTTTTTTTTTAAAAAAAAGCGATTAAGGCCAACATCTATGCTAATAGTTGAGATGCGAGTCTCAGACACAGAAAGCTATTTTAATTTTTTTTTAATGTCGCCGCAGCTTTTTGATAATTTACTATCAATAGTTGGGCCAATTATTTCTAAAAGCGATATTATAGAGATAGTATTCAACCAAAGGATAGACTGGCTTCAACTCTGAGGTTTATACAAATTTCTTCAAATGCGAATAAATTAATTCTGAAACTTTTGATGCTGTTACAAATGTTTATTTATAATATTTAAATAAGAATGTTTAAAGGAACTTCTCTTTCTTGCTATGTTGGTGAAACATTGAATTTTTGTCATGTTACAGAGATTTAAAAAAAATAAACATTATTTTGTGATAGGAATCAAATTAAAAACACATTGAGTTAATTTTTCTTAACATGCATAATTACACTGCTAATGATGCATGTTTCTATTAGGAATGGATACATAATTAACTCTTTCATGCGCTGAATTTTTGAAAAAAATAATGCACTAGAGGGAAATAATTACAAATATTTTAGATAAACTTCACTAAACTATAATTATTGAACAAAAGCTGGTACATATTAATATTAAACATTTTTTTCTCAAATAAAGGGTGTCTAAAGTTTTAAAAAATAGGAGGCACATATTTTATACCACCACATTTCAAGCAACATGATAGTTCTGAAAGCTTTATTTATTTATTTATTATTTTTTTTTTTACGAACAATGAGTTGCAGACACAACTCATCCATTTTGTACGAATCGGAAAATAAATAAATACTCTTCATCTTATACTGTTATTCATCCCATAAATTAAAACATTTTTAGTTTTTCCTAATCTAGTCTTGTAAGCTTAATTTTAGTTTGGTCCTAATTTACCTAATGTTTGTTTTAAATATTCTATTCTATACATTATTTTATTTTACCTAGTTTTTATTTAGTCAACATATATAATAAGTGTATTAGTTGTATTAATTTTTTGCTGAACACGAGCTATATCTCATTCAAGCCATTTGTGTAATTTTGTATGTACTATTATTTAATAAATATTATTATTATTTTTAAAAAATGTAACTAACAACAACAATAAAAACAATATCTGGCACAATAAACATGTCCAGTATTGAGAAAAAATAAGCGAAATGCGTTTTGTATTTCTAAAGAAGATGGCCTTCAATAGAGTGGTGGTACATTTTTTGGGCTCTCATATTTTCATACTAGCAATGCCTATGTAAGGTACTAATTATTGTAATACTGACTCATTTAGTTACATAATATATGTACTTACCTGATTTATATCAAATATCACAAGAATCATTTTTATTTACACATAAAAATATACAACACAGTCACTTCCGAAAAATAACACTCAACAGATTCATAGCTGATCAAAGAATGAACAACTACATAAATTCATTACATGCAATTAGCTTCTGACATCTGTTGGAAACTTGAGTAACTGCTAGGATTTGACTTCTGTGGTGGTTCAGAGAATGTACCCCCTAGCATCAATTTCTGAGGCATTGAAACAAGTGGTGCCTTTTATGAACCACCACACAATAAACAAATAAAAACTTGTGGTACAACATATGTACCACCAAGGATGAATGAGTTAATAAGCTCAACACAATGTGACCAGTGTTTATCATTCTTTTTTGTTGGTTTCACTTCTGAATACAAAAAAAAATGTGACAGATGTATGTTACAAATATACATATATTTATCAAAAGATTTAATTAAATATCTGGCATCCTTGCTTACTGAATGAAATATTTTTTATTAGTTCACAGCAATGCAATCTCATCAAAAAATATACATATTGGATTATTTCACAAATCTTTTGATTTTAAGAAAACCAATTTCAATCCATGTCAATTACAACTGGGCAAACAAATAATATCAAATAATATATAACAGGAAAACTAAAGAAAAAAATATCTATCTTAAGCGAATGTTGATGTAATTACATATACTATTTTCAAAGCTACAAAACTCACGCACTTTTAATTCTTTGTAGAAACTTCTTGTGTCACAGATGGTCTCTCTTGGCACATAGGGTTAAGAAACTCTGATCTAGATACATGCTCAAAAATTATTATCATAAAAACTATTAAGTTTTATGATTATAAAAACTATAAGATGGCATTTCTTACAAAACTTAACAACAAAAGAAAAAGAAAATGCAATATATTTTCATACAAGTATAAATCTGAAATACACTTTATTTAATGCCCATTGTATAATTATTGACTATATTAAAATATGTAAATTAACCCTAGAGCATATATGCTTTAGCATCAAGGAAGTTTTTTTGAAATAGTTGTTTTTAATGCTAAGATGTTTTTGATACTCTGTATTGCACGAAGAAATTCTTATTATTGAATTTTCAAATTTTTTTATACTGGTATTATAGATTTCTACACAAGTATAAGAAAATGTTAAATAGTTTTTTTTATTTTGTATGTATTTTATAACACAATTGGGCCATAACAAATGACCTATTATCAATTTTTTCAAGAGTCGAAAATAAATATAATGTAAATATATAATTAGAAGAAATTCTTAAGGAAGTATAAATTTCTTCCTAGCATTTTTTCTCACGCTTTTATTATTAATTAATGGTTTTTTTTCTTTTCATATGTAACTATGTCGTGGTCAAAAACTTTAAAAGCTTTTTTCTCGCATTTTAAAGCACTCGATTGAGCTGGAATTTAAACAACAGGATTATTTTGAATGACAATGCGACAATTTAATTATAATTAATAAAAATTAATTGATTAAAACTAATTATTCAAAGAATTACAGATACAGCCATGTTGGCATCATTCTTGGCGACACAGTGACCATTTTAGCGCGCGACTTGGGTCAAAACCTTTTTTCTCACATTTTGAAGTGCTCAACTGAGCTGAAATTTTCTATACGCAACTGTTTTGGCTGACAATACAGTAATTTAATTTTATTTATACACATTAATGTACAAAAATAATTATTCAGAGAGTTACAGATATGGCCCTGTTGGTATCATTTTTGGCATTTTAGCGACATTTTGGAGACTTGTGTCAAAATTTTAAAAGTTTTTTCTCACGTTTTAAAGCGCTTGATTGAGCTGAAATTTTATGCACACGATTGTTTTGGATAACAATACGATAATTTAACTATAATCAATAAAAATTAATTGATTAAAAGTAGCTTTTTGAAGAATTTAATTTTATTCATACCTAGTTCCAATTGTTTACTATGTGTAACAGTTGAATTAGTAACAATACAAAAGCATATCCATCCGTGATTGGTTAAATGTGCGACACGCAACTAAACTATGCACGCTCAAACGCCTGGAGTTGAATCTTTTTTTTAAGTTAAAATAGTCGCGATCACAACTTCTTCGAGTACCCGAGATGAAGTCTCTGATTGGCTAGACGCTCAACGCTTCACGCTGACTGCCTTGGTGTGAATGCAGCTTAAGTGTGAATGCGGCTTTACGTATCAGGCAGTCAACCAATATCGACAAATCAAAAAGCGTTGCTAAACGCCACGAGGTTCAACCAGAAATGGAAATCATTCCTTCTCAATAGCAATGACAGGATTAGGAAATAATTTACAATATCTTTTCTTTGGCGAAGCTGATCGACGTTTATAATACGAATTTATCCCTTAAGTACATTGAACCAGGAATTTTGAATTCCTCCCAGACTGTCCCACGGAAATTCATATAATTGTTGCCTCGAGTAAAGCTATTTAGTTTTGAATAAAAGGATTTTTGAAAAATGTAATAAGGGAATTATTTTCCCCATGTATTTATAAATCTGAGCTATGTTTGAGCTTCAAAAACATGATAGAATTTGTCAGCGTATTTGCAAGGAGTAAATAACATCATATTGGCAACGCAAATTTCTTGTTGATGTCGAAAAAAATGGCAGCCGCTGCAGCAGTGTTAAAGGGTCGAGATATTCTTGCTCAACATGAAAGTCCTAATGTGGACATTGCCAAACAATTTGGTAAATCAAAATTAATAGTATATCTTTCATTTCTTCATTGTGCTAATTGTAGCTCATGCATGATGTATTATAAAGTTCTCTGTGTGATGTGAATGACTAGGATCCTTGGTGAAATAACTAGCTATACTGTCCATGTCATGATGACTTGCTAGTTTTGATATAATTATTTTTTTCTTTTTGGATTCTGTTTTTTATATTCATTAATCTTAATCCAATTATGTAATTATTCGTTCTTGGAGGAATTAAATTTTATTATCGTTTTAGATTTTTTTAAATTAAAATGTTTCTTTGTTTACGTGCATCTTTGAATGACATAACATGTTCTTAAATTCAAGGATTCATTTTTACATTTATATTTTGCGAATTATTTATATATTCTACATGACAATTTTAGACTTTCGAAAAATTACATTTAATGTAGTTTGGAATTATAACGTGTGGATTTCATCTTTCAAAAATATAATTTTTTTAACCGTTATTTTTCAAACAATCATGTTGTTTGAAATGATTATTGACTTTAGTATAAATGATGCGAATAGCATGTTTCACAATATATATTTTTAAATTTTGCATACTAATTGGGGTAAAATTAGGTAAAAGTTATTTACTATTTTCTTCCCCCATTCACTTTCCATTTCATGTGTATTAAATAGTGGGTGAGCATCAATGAATGCCATGTCTTTCAATATTATGGATCTGTATTATTGGATACTTAAAATTACTTTTTCAATTTGTAACAATTTGAGTGTAAGTAATTGAGTGCTTTCTTATTAAAAGAATCTCTTTTTCAAATTTTAAAGGTTGAATGTTATAAATACCGTATTTTTGCTTGTAAAAAATTACAAACAGGGATGATATTCAAAGAAATTTTGATAATCTTGAAAGCATTAAAATATTTATTTTGTTTTTTAATTAAATATGCATTTTCCATTAAAATGTTTTAGTTAATACATTAGCAAATGGATAAAGTTTATCTCATTCTAAAAATATCAAAACTGTTTAAATTGCTTCAGTGCATAGATAAAACTATATACATTGAAAAAATTATTCTAGAATAAAATTTTAGTTTCTGAAAGAAGAATGACTGACTGTATTGGAAAAAGTTAAATAGAGAAAATGCAAAGATTAATTCCTTTTTTTGATTAACAAATAATTTTACTGGTTTTGAGACTATTGAAACAATTAGTTTTGTAGAAATTTAATTAATTTGCATAAAGTGAATTTACAGTAGTACAAAAGAAACATACTAAAATTTTTTTCATGTATCCATAACAGAATATGTATTTTATATTTTGTGAATAAAGGCATGTTGGTACTTTTCCATTTTGCCAGCACAAATCTCGCCAAGCAGACTTCATTGGTTACAACTCACAGTATACACAGCAACTGTTCTAGGCGAAGCCCAAATATACATTGGTTTTTCATTCAGTTTTGATGTATTTAGGGAAAAAATGTTACTTCTAAAAAAAGTGTATGGCTTGTTTTTAAAAAGGGGCTGATAAAAGTTACTAACTGGAATATTCCATTTAGCTTCAGTTATCCCATTTTGGTGACTGTGTTGCCTGCACTGGCAAAATGGAAAAGTTCTGGTATTTTAAATATATAAATAGCTATATATTCAACTAAAATATAATCTGTGACACATTTAAATTAGTATGCAAATTTTATATTTTGATTCTGATTTATTATAAAATATTTTGTAATAAACTACATTCAAAATGTACTTAAAAAATTTATGCCTATATTTATAAGTTTTTAAAAAGGATTTTCTGTTATCCATGATTTTAAATCTACTTAAAAGCTGTGTATTAAGATACAAAATAGACTTTTTATTTGTGCTTTTTACTTTTCAAACTGAAGCTTCAATTTCAAAATCTTATTGAATGCTAGTTTTAGCACTTATTGGTTACAGAGACCATGGACTGGTGATTGTTTTTCTTCATTGTCACCAGCATAGATAAACATTATCTGGTGTATTCACTACCAACACTATGACAACAGAATTTTGCATATTTTCTACATATAGCTGTGCTTGGCTTCATGATCCCTATTACTGATAATTACCAAAATTTCATTTAATAGCTAGTATCAGGATTAGTTCATAATGCAGCTCTCAAATTGAGATTTGGTTATTGAAGTTAGATATAAAAAAATTGTCAAAATTTTTAAGTAAAATCAAATTTAGTGTATTATGTGTTAAATAATGAGTCTAGCATAGTTAAACTTTGTCACATATGAAAATATTGAATTTCTGTTTATCTTCTTTAGGCTATATTAAGTTGATTTATTAATTTGAAATTAACTTGGTGATTGTTGCTTTATTAATTTGAAATTTATACTACATGGTTGTGTTAAATTTTAAACAAAAATCTTTCAATCAGTTTTTCCAAAAGATGTTCAACCAGATGAAGAACTTATTCGTGTCAAAGAACAAAATCTACTGGATCTTGCCAGGGTACTTGCAAAGTCCGGCAAGGCAAAAGGTATTGATAAATTTCATGTCATATTTAATTATTTACATTAAACACATTCATTTCTATCCTTCCCTGCTTAAAAAAATTTTCTATTTTATTTTCAGATTTGGCCACACTTATCAAGGTTACAAGACCTTTCCTTGGGTTAGTCAGCAAAGCAAAGGCCACAAAACTTGTGAGAACATTAGTTGATTTATTCTTAGACATGGAAGCTTCTACAGGCCTGGAGGTAAAAAAAAAAAGGTTTATTTTAATGTATCAAACTTGCATCTGATTGTTGATTTGAAGTTTAGTACAAAATTGATTTTTTAAAAAGTATTATTTTAATCATTTTATTACTTTTCCCTTTCAGGTTGAGTTGTGTCTTGAATGTATTGACTGGGCCAAGCAAGAAAAAAGAAATTATTTAAGACAAGCTTTAGAAGTAAGGAATATTTAAATGTTTCTTATGCAAAGCAAATAATTTAAGAACTACAGTCAGACCTCTATTCAACCAAGTCGTCAAATCCCAAAAAACTTTCATTGTGTAGAAAATTCATAAAATAAAAAATCATCTTTCAATATTTTTCTCTTGGTACCAGGGATAAGTTAATAAAATAAGTATCCTACTGTATATGTAAAAAACTACATTGTATGCATAAAAAATTATGTCGGTAAATTTTAAGTTTTATTTTTTTATTTAATATTACTAAAATATATTTTCTTCTTTCTTGATAGGCAAAGCTCATTTCTCTGTATTATGATACAGAAAAATATACAGAAGCACTGAGCTTAGGTAAATTCATAATATTATATTCATTTATTTGTCAGTATTAATTTTTAAATTCATGTGTATATTTTATAGTCTGTTAATTATGACAGTTTTTCACTGTCCATATTGAAAGTTATTTGAAATAAAATTATATGTATCAATATTGTTCTAAGAAATCTTACTTGAATATTTTGAAAGTTGCTGTAAATCACTCTTATACCTACATTTCACTTTTATTGTCTTTCAAATGTATATTCCGTAACATTTAATAATCAATTTGTAGCATATAAAAATAGATAAAATTATATTAAAAAAGTGTTTATTTTACCATTTATTGTTTGTTTTTTTTGTTAAAATTATTTTAAAATATTTTTTTAATCTTGAATATTGTTTCACATTTAAAAATTTATAATCTTTTGAAAAATTATAAACATTCTTTATAATTAATTATGTCTGTTTCTTTATTGAATGTATTGAAAATTATTTTGTTTTTGCATTTGAATAAATATTATTTCCTTAATGCAACCATTAGAAGTATAATTTGTTGTTTAAAATATTTTAGAATAATATATTGTGATTTTTCAGGAAGTACTCTATTAAAAGAGCTAAAGAAATTAGATGATAAAAATCTGTTAGTGGAAGTTCAGTTATTAGAGAGTAAAGTGTATCATTGTTTGACAAATTTTCCTAGAGCAAGGTGAGAAATTACAAGTAGTTTGTTGATACCTATCACATTGTTTACTCAAATAAATTTATGTGTGTGAATCTTGTTGAAGTTAGTTGTATTTGAAACTTTCATCTATTTATCTTTATTTACATAGAGCTGCTTTAACTGCTGCAAGAACTACAGCAAATGGTATTTATTGTCATCCTAAACTTCAAGCTGCTTTAGATCTGCAGTCAGGTATTTTACATGCTGCTGATGAAAAGGATTTCAAGACAGCTTTCTCGTATTTTTTTGAAGCATTTGAAGGATATGAATCAGTTGAAGATCCAAAAGCTGTTGTAGCTTTAAAGTATATGTTGCTCTCAAAAATAATGTTAGGAGAGTAAGTACATTTTTGTTTATTATGAATTGATTCATATGTTTGAATATTGTTGTAGTAAATTTATCATAGTGTTGTTCATTTAGTTAATGATTGTACATTTGACTTACAAGATTGATAGATTTTCAAAATTATTTTATGTATTCTTTTCTTTTTGTTTTTCCTTTTTAGAAAGAAAAAAAAATTACTTAGCATAATTTTTATTGATTTTAAAATGAATTATGATCATGGCTCGTTAGGAATCTTAATATGTGTACTGTGATTGGAATTTGATTACCTGCTGTTCTTGATTATATCTTCATAGTATGTTCTTAGTCCAGTTTTCCTTATTTCATAGATAATGTGGTATAAAAATGATTTCAAATAAAGACTTGCTTTAAAACATTTTTAATATGATACATGTATATAGTAAGTTTAGCATGGGTTTTAACATGTTCCTATCATTCTCTGGTTTTTGTGTAGAATAAATCTTGAATTTTCATACATATTTGATTGTTTAAATGATTTATCTGATTTCAGTAAAAAAAAAAAAGTATTTCTATTGGGGAATTATACCTCATAATAAATTATAATACTCGTGCCAACAATTGTTTCTCAGCTATAATTGTCATAACCATAAGGATTAATGGAGTCTTTTACTTCCAGTCTCTTAAATTTTTAATTTGAAAAATTAGCTTTCACTCTGTTATTGCCTTTGTGATTAATATGAGTCTTTTATTATTCTTTCTTTTCTTTAAAGTTTGAAAATGTTTAATGAAAAAATCTGATAAATGAGATTAGATACAAGTTAACACATGGATTCGTAAGTGTGCAATATTTGTAGGAAAAAATGTTACAATGTTTATAAAAAGAAAATATATTTTCCAAGTAGTTTTACAAAAATTGTAATTTTATTTTTTCATTTTTCTTATTGTACTATTCCTAAAAAAGTGTAATGCATCATTAAATTTATATTTAGTTTAACTTAAAGAACTTAAGAATTTTTTTTTTCAAATGTTCAATGATTTAATCCATTCCTTGATTTTTGTTATTCATGAACTGTTTGCTCAGTTTTACACAATTATCAAAATTATGTACTGGTGAGAATGAAAAGTTAAGAAATTTACTTTAATGAAATATGAATCCTAATGTAGTTTCATTGTTAATATATTCTTTATTTTTTGTGTTATAGGCCTGATGATGTTATTTCATTAACAATGGGCAAATTAGCTTTGAAATATGCAGGAGTAGATGTAGATGCCATGAAAACAATAGCTGCAGCTAGCTCAAAAAGATCCTTGGCAGATTTCCAAGCAGTAAGTCGTATAAATTATTTTGATATTTTAAATCAACAATTAGCTTTTAAACTATTCAAGCCTTTCTATTTTTTCTGTTATGCTTTTTGTATTTCTATGATGTTGTAAAAAGATTTTAGTTTTATTAGAATGCTGATTACAAGAACAAATATATTATTTAAAAAACCAATTTGTTTCACTATTTAATTTTAGCAATGCAATAATTTGATAAGAAAGAAATAGATTGCTAAGAAAGTTATTAAATAGTAGTTAGTTGTTGTTTTTTTAAATAAGCAAAATTATATCTTAAATTTGAAACACTGATTATTATGATTATATAATGATTTTAATTCAAAAATTTGCTGTATATATATGCTATCATTTCTAATTTATTTTAAATATCAAACCTGTGTAAAATATTGCCATATTCTCTGTAAAAATAAAAGGTTGTGTATTTTGCTCAGAGTTATTCAATGATTTGAAAAACATTCTTGAAGTCAAGTCTCATTTATTTACACTTTTGAAACTATTATCATGAAATTGATTTTTATTATCAGTTGGTAAAATTGCACAGCTTTTTCGAAACAATTAATGTATGATCTTAATATAAAATTATACATTAATTTGTTATAAGAAAGCTGTGCTTTACATAGTAGATTATTTAATTGAGTATTGTGGGGTTGATTATTCTTTTTTTTTTACAAAGGATTTGTAAAAATTAAATTGTTGCAACTTTGCTCTGAAACTGCTTTAAACAAGTATACACAGAATATTTAGATTATTGAACATAAATTTCATTGGTTATAAACTTTCAATGAATATATTGTTTTATTATAGGCTTTAAAAAAGTACAAAAAGCAATTGATTGAGGATGTCATCATTAGGGCTCATTTGGATGATTTATATGACACAATGTTAGAAAAGAATCTCTGTAGGATTATTGAACCATATTCTAAAGTTCAGGTAAAAAATTATTTTACTCATTAAATATCTTGTCTAATGTATGAATCTTGTATGTATATATATATGCATTTCGAATGACAAATTACCAAAACTATTGTTGTTATAATCAGTAAAATATTGTAAATTGTTTTTAAAAAAATTGAGACAGATTTACTAGTCCATATACAAAGAAAGCTTTGATTTAATAATTCATATTAGGATTTTATTTTCAGGTACATTGCTTTAATAAATTTACAACATCATGCATTGATGTAACTCAGTGATATCATTAATTTAATATCATTCATTATTAATGCACTCTGTTTTTTTGGCTTACTTTTCCCTTTATTTTTTATTTCTGCAAATAGTAATGATAAAAACTTTCTCCCTCTAGTAGTTATATTACTCACACACAATATATTATCAGGATGTTTTGTCATACCAAATAGTTTCAATTATTGTATCAGGAATATCATCTAAATCCAATTTGAATTTTTACTTAAACTAGGATAATTATCATTTTTTGAAATTGTACTTGTTTTCAGTAACTCTGCTATCCATTACTTTATGAAAAATGGATTCACAAGATTAAATTACTATCTCACAGTCTAAATGTTGACAACTTACTAAGATGGTAAACATAGAGAAAGTTGTTCTTCATTTATTATAATTGATCATTATCTGGACAAATTCTGATTATTAGTTGATAATTGTTTAAGTTTGTTGTAGTCCTTTATACATATGTAGAATAGGTTTTATTTTTAAAGAAATATTAAATGGAAATTTACTATCAAAATATTATGATAAATTTGGCTATATTGTCCATTAATTTAATTCAACTGACATTGGTACACATTCTTTTGGATAAAAAAAATTGTCTTTCATTTTTAATTTGATTTTTAGAACATATTTTGTATATTTAATATTATGATTTTTAATAATTGATTTTGTGAAAAGTAAAATTTAAATGAAAAATTATATCACTAAATGGATAATTATTGCTGTAAGCTGTAGGCTCTGAAAATAAGTGCTGAAGACTTTAAGGAGACAGTAACTTCAGGTATAATTGTTGGAAACTTGAGCACAATTCACTGAGTTCAGATTTTAACAGGAGTATGGATACAAGCAAGTCACAGCAGCCATGTGGATGAAAAATGTATTTCAAATATAAAGAAGAGGGGGTGATTATTAGGAATATAAAGTCTTATTATGATTTGTGCACTTAACAGAAAATTAAGAGTTGAAAGTGTAACAGTTTATTAAAAAAAAGGTTACAAAGTTGGAAGTCTTATACAGTGGTGTAACGGAAAATAATTGCCCCCCCCCCCCCCGCAAGGTCAGATGCTGATCCCCAAACTGGATCTTATATAATACATATATATATATATATACCTGTTAGAAAAAATCTGCGTTTACCAACTACTGCTTACATAAACAATGAAAAAAATAACCTGAATTTGAAATTTTTTTAAAAAAATATATTTTATTTAGTTCATTCCAAGTATTGAGAATAACAAAACTAAACTTGGTTTGCTTTCATAGCTTTGAAAATAAGGACATGTTTGTAGCAATACCAACAAAAATCAAGTAGAAAAGGTCTGCTTTCACTGTTTAGTAGTAACTACAAAAATTATTTAAAAAGGATAAACTATTAAAAGCTATTTAATAGCTGGTTGGATAACCCTGTGTTTTGAAAACTGCCTGAAGTCATTTTAGCATTGAATTAAAAAGTCTAGTGGTTTCTTCAGGCTCATCTTCTCTCAATAGTCCTTAAAAACACTCTTTTTTAGCAAGTGTGGTGGCCACGGTAGCCAAGTGGTCAAGGTATCGGATCATGGCTAGCATGTCATGGGTTCGAGCCCAGTACCGCTGAAGACCCTCCGTGTAGGGGAGCAATGCACGTTAAATCTGTCGAGAGCTCAAACGTCCTCCTGTAGGTGTGGTGTGGTAGTTAGGAGAGGGGGTGCCAGCTCAGGTGTCGTCCTCGTCACTTGACCATGGTTCAAAATTACGTGGTCCGGTTGCCAAAAGCCCTCGTGTTGCTGAACAGTGCGACATTAATATTCACTCACTCACTATTCTAGCAAGTGTGTGTATATACATACAAAGGATTGCCAAACCATTACTTAATGTACCTGAAAACATCACGTAAAAATATTTAATATTAAACTTATAATTGTGAATACAAAATCAACCGGAGCCTGAGTGAATGAAGTAAATAAAGCATAACATTTTTAATATTTATTAAAGCGGGAAATCTATCATGGTAACTTTAATAAAATTGAACACTAAGAAAGACACGAACACTGTAAAATAATTTTCGATTAAAATACTTAAGAAAGAAAAAAGGTACGTCTTACCTAATCCTTCATTTCTGAATCTCAGAGGCTGAGCTTGACCTAAAGTTCGATTATATTCTAGCGTAATTACTGCAACTTTTAATAAAGAGTCTTCTTTATATGAAACAAAAATGATTTCATGGAAAAAATAAAAAAACTGATACATTCCATTATGCTTTCTTCTCATTATGCATCATTTGATTGAATACTAATAACTCTATCATCAAATAATCATTTGAAATGCTCTCTCTGCTTTTTCAAGTATCGTAATACTATTTTACTTGAAAGAAGCATAACAGATGTACATTATTTACGACTTCGCTAAATGAAAATGAAATACATAGGGGAGGGGGAACTAAAGCCGCCAATAAGTTACTTTGCTACTTCGTAAAAAGTAAATCAAGTCTTTTTTTTTTTCTTCCTACAGCTAATGTAAAGTGTATGTAGTAATAACAGCAATGAATTTTTATATTTTTTTAGCATTTTATCCGATTCTCCGTCTGACTAGTGTTATTTGTTAGTAATTAAGGTTTAAAAAGAAAACCCACTAAAGAAAATTATCTCTTGTCGCCTTGATTACAGCAAATAAAAAAAAATGTTTTTTGATTTGGCTAAAAAATTAAAGATATTTAATGGGCGTATAAAAATTTTGATAAGGAATGACGTTATATTGCTAATTGGAAAATCGCTTAAAAATTCGATTTTAAAAAGTGTGGAGCGAATGTTGAGAAAATCTATGTTTGCGTCAGTCGGGCTTTGGGCCCCCTAAAAGCCTTGCCCCCCCTCGCGGTGCAGGGGTGTACGTTACGCCACTGGTCTTAAAACTATTGGGTGGTATTGTATTAATCTGTCATATCTATTCTGGAATTCCTACAAAATAAACAAAAAATGAAAGTCAACCTGATTTAATCAAATAAATTGGATCACTTATTTGATTGGCCTATTTAAAATATCTACTGAAATTAATCTATAATTGCAATGCTATAAGTTTAATTTAATTGAAACAATATTGAATTGAAATCCCCATTTGTGAAGTAATTCTTGTTCAAGCAAAATCTTGGCCATACTGAATACAACAATTTCACAAATTTGCTAAGGATATTAGTGAAAAAAATGATTTATTTACTTAATACCAATATTTAAAGGTGGTGATTTTAGTCAGCTATTCAAGAATATTCTTTGCATAAATATATCAAATTGTACTTTAGATTTATTTTTTTTGTATATAGACACAGAAGGATTATCAAATTTAAAAGAGAAATCAAAACTGAGGAAGAATTAAAATAAAATTCTAAACTAGATTCACAAAGGGTTCTGGCATCAGACACTTATGTTGGCATTATATTCTTGATTATGGGAAATAATGCAGAAATTTTTAGTTTCATTTTTACTTTCTTATTATTTATCATATTTTACTCAGCATGGTTTCATTGCTGTAATGCATGACTCGTCATTACATTAATTTATTTTTCTTTGCATAATTAATATGAACAATTAGCTTGTACATTTGATTTTGTTAATTATTACAAGATCCTTAACTGTTTTAATAAATTGCTATGTATTCTTAAGTTTTATATTTAAACCTGCTTGCATTTTTGCTCAGTTTAGGTAAAACTATGTTATTTTATTTCTAACATGCATTTTACAATCTTTACATGTATGTTAGTGTTGCAAGAAATTATTTATTTCAAGAAGCATATATTGGCCTTTATTTTTTCAATGATTTTATAGCAAATGCAGTAATATATATTTAGTTGTGATCTGCTTCAAATATATAAGATTGCTTAAGAAAGGAAAACTGTTTTCAGGAAAGAGGCATTAAAGTTATTTTCCTTGACCCTTTAAGAGCAAAAGTATTTTCATCTTAAATTAAATTTCTTTATAGTTTATAGGCAATCTTTGATCTTACTAGCATCAGAAGAAATTATTTTGAAAAATTAGCCCTTCCCCTCCCCTTTAATGCAGGAAACCACCTAAAAATTGTGCAAATGTATATTAAAATAGAATTGTATGTTAAATGATTTTTAAGTTAATAATTTTACATAATTTTTTTTTCAGTTACAACATGTGGCAGATGTTATTGAATTGCCTTTGGTAAGTTTTGAAATAATATATTTAAATACTTAAAGCTAGTGAATATTCATTTAATTTAGGAATGTTTATTTCTCAAATTTTCCTTTTCTAGCCAACTGTTGAAAAAAAGATGTCTCAGATGATTTTAGATAAAAAGCTAAATGGTATGTATTAATGCTTTGCCTTATCATTTATATGTTGTTTTTTTAACATAGAATTTCATATTTCATTTTTTATCCAATCAGTATGAATTATAAAATTAAATTGCAAAAATGTGTACAATTAAAAATGCAATTTTTACTATATTTTCTTATTTGTGTAATTTTGTGAAGACAGTTCTTATTCTTGATTCTACTTAATCAAATCTTGTAGAATAATAAGAAAGTTATTGCATATTAAAGCGTGCAAACTTGGTCATATTTCAGATACATTTTTTATGAATGAGAAATCATGATTTGTGAATTTATTAACCCTTAACTGTCATGACCATAAATATTTATATATACATCCTGCTTGGCCAATGTGTTAACTGCCCTTGGTATATATATATAAGCCTTCCTGAAGTATGATACTTTGCTTTGTGCTGCTATCAGTAAAACTAGACCTAAAGCTTTGGAATGCAGTGTAATGACTTTGGTGTTTTCAAAGGATTTATTTACTTCAGAGAAGGATTTGTGCTTTTTCTTTTCCCCCAATACACTGCCAGTAAATAGAAATTTTTACTAGTATCTTAAAAATGTTGGAATGCATTTCTCAATTGATTACAACAAATGTTTAGATGACAAATAGAAATTAGTATGTATGCAAAAATGTTTTACTTTTTGAATATCACTCCAGTAGTTTTTTTCATGTAATTGCTACTCATACATCTTGTACATTTTCTGAAGTTTTAACAGTTCTTGCATTGCTATCTCTTTGATTTCTGTTGTTGTTAGCCCAAGTTGAAATAACTTACCTACTTGGAACTGCTGGAATGTTAAAGATGAAGATGTAAGCAAAGTTCATCTTGTGCATTGTATTCAATTCATTTTCTAATTATTCATTGCTGGGAAATCCATATTTTTCATAGTTTTAACAATGCACAGTTAGCGGGGCTGATCCTAGCAGATGTGTAGTGCATGCACTGCATGCAGGTGGCCGAAACAAGGATCGGCCACATATAGTTCTATCAATCAAGAAAATTTTTTTACGAATTTCTCAAAGTAAAACTTCTAGTAAATTGAATAAATGCCCTGAATTTTGAATAGATTTATTGAAACATCAAAATAAGCAACGTTTTCCCAATAGCATAGTATAATTTAAGAAAAATAGAATGTTAGTGCAGAGTGTGTTGGTCCACATTGTCCATTAATGTCTATTCTTTACATGCATCCTTCATTTGATAACAGAATTCATGGCAGAGCCAGCAATATCGGAATAGAAGAGGTTATCTTGCTTATCAGCAGGCACTGTGAATCGATGCTTAACACAGGCATCTCAAAAAAGATTTCTGAAAAAGTTAATTACAAAATTTTCCAATATGGTTAATATTACCTAAGACATAAAAGTGCTTAAATTCAATATGCATTTGAGGAAAGTAAATGTTTTCAATTAATAGCCTTACAATTTAGAAAAACAAAATAGAGGAAAGAAGTGATTTTTGCCTATTTTTACTAAAGTTTTACTCTTAGAAAGGGGATGAGTCTATTTAACGCTAATCTTATTAGACAAAATATGAAAAATTTTCTAAAGGCACAGCACATTAGGTGTATGCACAAGGGCGGCTAACACCTTGGATTCGGTCCTGATAATTAGTAAAAATTTTGAATATGTGGTACATGAAAATATTTGCTTACTTTCTCTCCATCATACAAGCTTCTTAGACTAGTGTAGTTTGACTGCCTTCCACTGTATATTTGGTTAATACAGAATCAAATGCATACTTTTAAATAAAACCACTTTCAATCTTAGGATATTGTTAATAATTTCATGTATTTGTCTTATTGAATGTGTTTTTGAAATTTATTTATGTGTGATACATTAATTTTTGCCCCCTTTAAAATTTTAATTCTGATTTCTTTTTTAAAGGAATATTAGATCAAGGTCAAGGAATACTCATAATTTTTGAAGCATCTGATAGTGATAAAACATATGAAGCTGCATTGGAGACTATTCATTGTCTTGAAAAAGTTGTTGATTCTATTTATCAAAAAGCTAAAAAGTTAAGCTAGGTAGTTTAATGATTTCTTTTGTTTGTAAAAAAATCTGTTTTTAAGGAACTATATTTATTAAGAATACTGTAAATAAAACTAAAAGAATATTACATGTTTGAGCTTCTAAATGTTTTTATAGTTGTTTTGTTTCATCATTTTGTTCAATACTATTTCTGTTAGATAATACTTTGAATGTTGTGGGTTTATTAAAAACAATTCATCTGACTTATTTTCCATTACAATTAATGTGTTCCATATTTACTTCCCTAATAAAATAGAGTTTGTATTTGGTTTTTCAAACACTTGCTCACTGTACTTCAGTTATATTCCTTTGTAGGAAATAGATTAATAGAGAATCTAACAATAATACTAGAGATTTCACTTGTATCATTAAGATACTACTGAAATTAATTTCTCAAATCAATTAAATATTTGATTTGATTATCTCTCAAATTTCATTATTTATTTAATGATTTTTTATCATTTAAAAATATATTAACAGATCTAGGACTTGACATTATACTGAAAATTATACTTTCGTTAAATATAAAATCAATGTGTTAAAATTCTTCTTGAATGAGAATAGCTATGTGCTTCCATTTTTATTATTATTTTTTTCAACTTATCAATATATTTGTATGCTATTTAGTATTAATGAATAATGGAATGGCTTTAGCTTTTTCTTCAATGAATAATAATTATTTGTTTTGATATATTGTAATCTTTCGGTTTAATTTATAACTTTTTCTCCACTCTACATGGATTCTTCTCATATAGTTTCTTTTGTATACTTTTATATATGCTTTGTAAGGAATAAAAAAATACAAATTTTCTCAAAATCAATGGACACATTTATTTCTTGTAGTAATGTCCTAGTTTATTAATTGGAGAAATAATCAGTATAATTCCATTTCAAATATGAAAAGAGGGGGGGGTCAAAATTTGTATTTAAATTTTAATATGGAGTTAAATTAAGCTTATATATTTTGAGTCCAACTACTTGGCCAAAAAAAAAAAGAGAGAATCATGTTAAATATATAGGGAAAACAAATAGAAATATTTTTAATTATAAATATATAATATATCACAGGCAAAATCCAATATGTGAATAATTTGTGACACCTACCCCTCTACCAGTGGCAGAGAAGGCAACCTTGAAAATTCTGATTTGGATTCATTTAATCTTGGAGTAGTTTTAGAATTTTATGCCCTTTCATTACATTTGATGTTTCTCTAGGGGAAGAGCTTTTTTCTCACTTGTTGGTGCTTTTGTGATCTACTTTGCCAATGTTAATACTAAGATATGCAGAAATGGTTCACCTCTCCCTTTATGGATTGGTTTCCACCATACTTAATGGCATTAGTTACATCCATATAACATCCTGTCTCTTTGGCTATATGACCACAGTAGCCTAGTGGTCTAGATAACAAACCCGTGTTCAAGCCTGATACTGCTGAAGACCAATACACGTTAAATATGGGGGAAAGGAGAGGGAGCTGTTAGCTCAGGTTTTGTCCTTGTCACTTGACCATGGTTCAGAATTCTAAGGTCCGTCACCAATAGCCTTGTGCAGCTTTATAGTGCAACGTTAATATAACTCTCAAACCCCCTGGTTATTATCACTGCAGTGTAAATATTATGTGCAAAAAATTGATTAATGTAAGTACAGAACTGAGAATACTTATTCTTCTAACTACTTAATATTCAGTTTCCCTATGTACACAGTTGATCCTCATTAACATGTGGTTTGGTAGCATGTAATTTTACCTTGATAAGCAAAGGTTTTCTACATTCCTAAACAAACTACGATCATAATTCTTATTTTTCTTTATAAGAAATTGAGATTAATCTTTTATTCAATTTTTACTATTGACTCACACTATATATATATATTTGTTTATATATATATTTATCTTGTTCAAATTTTCAATCATTAATAAAATACCTTATATTCATCCAATCAAGTTCAAATAATTTTTTTTAAACTTGTAGCGGATGATACTTCATGTTAATACTGTTTTTCAAATTAGATTCGTCTCCATTGTTGTAACAATGTAAATGTTAAAACAATGACAGAAGTTGGCATCGAAAACAAATTTTTCTGCCAAACCAGGTGTGCATTGTTACAACAATGCAGACAAATCGTACTCTTTTTTCAATTCCTACTATTAGTTCACTCTCTCCCTATATATATATTTATTTTTATATAATGTTAAAGTGTGAAATTTGTTATTTCATAGAATAACTAGGTATTTCATGAAATAGCTAGACAAGTCAGTGGAAGCATGTAAAATTATTGAATTCTACAATTTAACTAGGTATTCTATAGAATAACTATTACTTAATTGTTAAAGTATGAAATATGGCACTCGCAAAAGTTCTTTGAACCGGTTCTAGCTGCTTTGGCAAGGAATTTTTCCGATTAAGAACTAGAGAAGGCTGAATAAAACAATTGTACTCAAGATATCAGTTCAGTATATGTTAGCGAGAATTAATTTCCATCAAAGAAATTCCAAATATTAACACTACGCTTCGATCTGTTGCAACAGCTCAAAGGTGTGGTACTGGACAAAGATTTTAAAAGTACTTGTGTAATAGTAAAAAGTGTGTTCGTTTCAAAAAAAGTAAGCAGTGCAATCCAAAGTGTCATCACAGCAATCTTTGCTCTAATAAATAATGAAAAGTAAAAATGTTATCTCATAAATCAAATTAATATTCTACTTACATTTTGTTTTAAAAAGTTTACACAATTTTTATAGCAACAGTTTTCTTCCTAGCAGTATATTCAGTGATAATGTTAAGACATTTCAACATTCTTTTTCTTTGTTTAACTAATGTTAGCTAATATGAGACATATGATTATATCATCTGTTTCTAATTATTTATCCACTAAAGAGGCATAAATGTTTTTTCAAGATTTTGGCTATTTATGATCAATTAATCACATAAATATCTTGTAAATTTTTCTTATTGCCACTTTATCATAGTTATTTCATAGAATAACTAGGTAAAGTATGAAATTTTTCATCTATTATATACTTTAACTTGACTGGTCTAGGTATTTCATGAAATAACAGAAGTATACACTTTAACGGTAAGATATATCTTGTTCAAATTTTCAATTGTTAATAAAATACTTTCTATTCATCCACTCAAAGTAGGAATTGACTTTTAAAAAAATTATATTACTTGTTTGGATGATATCGCAACTTCCTGTGTAGAGTAAAAAAAATTTTTTTGTTATGCATAATATTTTTTCTTAGAGAGTAAAATGCTTCAGTTTGGATTATTTGTATTTTTTTTTTTTTTTTTACAAGAAGTTACTTTTGAGATCTTGTGATCGTTGAAATTAACTCAATTTTTATATTGCCTTTATTATATTTTACAATTTTGTATTGGCTGTTAAAACAAACAATGTGCATTGTAGTACAAGTATTTAAGTGATTTGGTAGAAAAGAGTTATTTTTATTGATATAAATACAGTGCAAATATTCTTTTGCATGTGAAACTTACAAATAAAATATATTCTGTAAACTTTAAATTCTAAAAAATTAATATTACTACAAACTATTCAAACTACCCAATTTTAAGTAACAAAAATCATTTGATTGATAAAATGATCATCAGAAGGGGGGGAGGTATATTGCTAATTATAATGAAAAATGCTTTTGAATTTATTCTTTTTTGATTAAAATAATACTTTCAGGAATCTAGCTGTGAGATTAATTGAAATTTTTTGCTTTGAATTGTATCTATTTTCATTAAATTGTTTTAGATATTGTGAAAAGAATCCAGGAAAATATCTTAAGATGCATAATGCAATTAATATGTACCAAAGTTATATAACATAAAACATCACATTGAACAACATTAACATTATAATTCAAATCACAGAGGACGATACTTCTATTAAGAAAAAGAAATAAATACCATCGTAATTACATTTAGTGCAGTCCATGTGACTTCTTGTTGAAAATGTTTATCACCTCTACTGTGAACAAAGAATCGCATTATATGTGATTGTGCAACAGTTATTAAAAATTTTGTTTGTTAAGCATCCTCCTTTATTTTTATTATTCTTTACTTAGTTATATTAATGCAGTGGTCTTCAAACTGTGTTCCACGAAACCCTGGGATTGCACAAGGCATTCCACGAGTCACAATAAAAAAAAATCAAGAAAAAATAAATCTGTATGAAAAATGGGTTCATGTTCTCTATGTAGTTTGTATAGTTATAAGTATCTAAAGTTTATCCTATTCTTTAAAACTGAATATTTTATTTATTTATAATAACTTTATTATGCAACACTTTTTAATTATAATAAAAGAACATTAAAACGCTTTATTTATATATATATACTTCCTACTAGATTGGGAATGTTCTATTGTTTACTATCTCAGGTTCCATGAGATAGTTTTGTACTCGTTAGTTAGCACAATGTCTTGCAAAACTAAATAGTTTTCTAATGGAAAATACTCATTTTTGCATTTGTGGGGAAAACACCTATAATGAAAGAGAGGAAACAACTTATCAATATATCAACAGATTTGATGTTAAAATCTTAACAAGAACAGCTTCTAAATTTTAGATTGCAAAACACACGGGATTTCTCACAGAGCTATAAACATTTAAATGCAATTCAAAATGTTGTGTTTAAGGGAAATATATTTCTCAATGTAAATAGTTACAAAAACAAAGTATAAAAAAATTAAACTCAGAATAAGTAAAGGGATTGCATTTAATCTCAATAGACCTTAGACTACAATAGTTTGTGTGAAAAAAAGCAAGCACATATTCCAGTTACTAAATATATAATGCATGGATAAGTGACACTTGAATCACAAATTAATATTAATGAGTAAATTATATTAAAAAATTAGATTATAATTTTTAATAATAAATGCAATATTTTTTCAACTGCCATTGCATAAAGTGCTTCTAACCTGTCGATCTACTTTAGATATTATTGTGAGATATATTCTTTGAAGTATGTGTATGGAATGGGGTTCCACGAAAGCACCTTCAAGTTCTAGGGGTTCCGTGAGTTGAAAAAGTTTGAAGACCACTGTATTAATGTAAGAAACAGTTATAGGATGAAAATTTAATCGTTATTTTTTGGCTGCCTGAAATTCAATTGTTGTTGTCATAATATTAAAGAATCACGAAGAATAAAATAGTTTTAATATCTGGAAATTGTCAAAAAAAATTTACTTTCTAAGTTCAACCCTGAATGGTAAACAATGAAAATTATAGATGTATGTTAGAATATATGATTTTATTTAATTTATTGATGTTGTGTGCAATAAGTTATAGTACAAAGGAAAAGAACACTTCACATTCAAAAAGTTGTAGGCAGAGAAATTAAAGAGCTCATATATACTAATAAAGATTATACTTGCATTTATATGTATCTTAATACATAAGTTTCTGAAACCGTTCTGTTTTAAAATTAAGGTGACTAATAATTATTTGAATTAAACTGCTGTAAAGCAATATGTGGGTTAGCAACAGATATCACAATATTGTTCCATATTTGAATGAAGATAATACTTCATTCATTTATACACCCCGCCAAGTAAAAGCTCTGGGATAAGCATAAGGAACTCTCTGCCACACATACACATGTTAATTTTACTAATTTACTCATATCTCACTAACAGAAATTTTTCAGTAAAAATTCTCCAATTTAAGATTCATGCAAGCTGGGGTACCTTAAAGTTCCATTCTTGGCTTCATGCTCTTAAACCTCTCTTTTTATGCTCAAAATAAGAACACACACTACTGTATGCATCTATGCAAGATCGATATCACATCATTTAAATAAATACATTGCTTTTCTTGAGGAATGGTATAAAGAATGAAAATTAGAGCTGAATATTACTAAAACTGAAGATGATCTTTCTCTAAAGTCAGGAAAATCTCAAATATCTACCTAAACAATTAAGTAATAACCTGGTCTCAACACACCAAATATCTAAGCTCACACACATAATTCTGAACAAAAAAAATCTCATATTTAAATATCATATCCTCTACATAATAAAAGTAAATTTAAGCCAGTTGCATATGTAGTTTAAACCTGCTAATGTCAGGAAAATCATCAGAGAAAACCGGTTCTGACCTATGCCGCTCCAATCTGAGAACATGTAGCTAAAACTAAAATTTATTATAAACGTCACAATGTTATTTTGAGGTAAAATTTTAAATGCTTGCTGGGGGAGGGGGGTAAGAGAAATACACCCACTATTAAGCAATTTATCAGAAATCTTGCAATTTATTTTTTGATAAGATTAATAATTCTTAAATTTCTACCGTCTCGGCTATTGGAAAAATATGCTTAAATTTTAATAGACTCGGGCGCATCCTAGTTGATCCTTCTCTCTCTTTTACTGTATAAATTCTAATTCTATTCAAAATTGCGTCCTAACATTTACTTTTCAAGTTTAAAACTGCACATTACCGATTTCTGTTGTGCATTGATTCTCTACATATATATATATTACTATGACTTTCCTTGGGGCAACTTCGTCACGACTAATCAGAATACTCATTCACAATTCAAGCCATTTTTGCCTTGGACTTCTAAGCTGCATCCGGTTAGGCAAGTTACTAAAGTCTGTTTTAAAACTTATTGAGGCTTTGCGCTCCTGTTCAAAATTAGGTCCCATCTGCGACCTCTTTAAGTAGACTTGTCAAATACTCGTACAAACGCGCGCGCGGCAACCCGTTACTTATGTATATGACTCACAATCGTATAAAAGGCCACGGTAGCTAAGTGGTCAAGGTATCGGATCATGGCTAGCGTGCCATGAGTTCGTGTCCCAGTACCACTAGGCTACCGCGGCCACACAAACCGACTGCCGCCTTTCTACTAAATGAGTAATGGTAGTCTATTGTGGTAAGCCTAGACTCAGACGACTGGCATGACATAATAATGCAGTGTTGCCATTTTACATATAGTTCCAAATACTAGTATTTTTTTAGCCGCCCAGCCAGTATTGTGGTTATGACACTGTTTGTAAACTAGTGGGCTCGGGTTCGAATGTCGAATAAGACATGGATGTATCTTCTGGAAAAGAAGTCGGACTTTCGACTGAAATGGATTCCCGTCTCGAATGGAAAGCAGCGCACCCCTTCTGTACTATGCTGGGATCATCGTTTGTTATAAAATCTATATTCTGTGATTGCATTGTATGCTCCTGCAGTCACAGAAAATTGCTCCCTAGACAATAACTACAGGTCTAGATCGCAGACAGTTTGGTTGCATGCGTTTCCCTGGCCTCTTTTTGACCATCACTGACACCAAGGCAAAACCTGCTTTAATCAGAAAACACAACAGATCTCCACCCCGTCCTCCAATGAGCTCTGGCTTGGAGTCAGTGGAATACACACCGCAGGACGCCTGGCTCGGAGCTGTCCTTGAAGTAACCGATTTCTAACAGTTTGTTGTGTCACTGTGGTATCAACTGGAGCTCGAATTTCTGCTGCAGACGCATTACGATGCGCCGAATACGGCGGTCTTCCCTCTCAGTAGTGCCACGAAGCCTCCCGGAACTTGGTCTTCTTGAAGCAGTATCATCCCTTGACCACTGCTCCCAACAATCATGCAAAGTCGGTACATTCCAGCCCTATCTTTCTGCAATTTTGCTGAAAGAATATCCACCTTCTCTTGCCCTATTACACGACCTCGTTCAAACTCGGTAAGCTGTTGATAATGGCTTCTTCGTCTTCTTATAAAGGCATTCTTGGCTAACATCAACTCAATACGTCAAATTTCTCGGATAAATAACGCTCACGAACCTTACAGCACGCGTTTAAAGCAACCCTGATTTGCACGTTCTGAGTGGCGCTATTAGCGCTCTACACTTAAGCGCGAAATTTGAATTGATGTCATCTTTCAGATGTATTAACAGTCCTACCAAATTTCGTTTATCTAACACAAGTCCTTTTTTGGTGTTGGGATTTTTTTCCCCCACCAGTGTATGTGCTTATTATTCGAATTAAATTTGACTTTTTAACAACTTACTGAGAATTAATTGGGGGGAAAAAAGAATCTGAATATAGAAAAATAAGAATGTTTCCTTTAATTCAGTGCTTCTCAAACTTTCAGCACTAGCGACCCAATTTTCAATCATAATTTTTATCGCCCCCCCCCCTTTATGTAATATAATAATGTATTGAGAATGCAATAATAATACACTTTGACGCTAAAGATACAATACGATCTTTATTATAAACCGTACAACTTAACAAGATAAGTATTAAATTATATATATGGTACTTTAAAGTAATATATATTTTAAGTAAATTACTTTTAAATAATAGGATAATTATTCTGTTGTTTTTCTTTGTCTAATTTTTAAATTGGAACAGATTGCAAAATGATATTTAATTAAAGATTTATTTCCTCCATCATCTATTTCTAATTGTACAAATATCATTAGAAAAATAGTCTAGTAGAGCGATATTTTTTTTCTGATTAGTGATAATAGACAACAGTGGAGTACCGACCATTTTACAAGTGGAGCTAATTTAAAACTATCTTTCATATGCAAATGAAAAATATTCGAAGAAAATAGATTGTTTCAAGATGATTGGGAAATTGATTATCTGTAGTGAAAAACAAGCTTGCTTCAGTAATTGTTTGATTTGTCACGTATTTAAAAAATACCCATAAAAAGGAATCGTTCAATGACACTTTTCCTGGAAGATCTCTTTCAAGAGATGATAAATAGGCTTTCTGGAATAATCTTTACAACAGCAAAAAAAACATTTATCTGTGTTAATGTCTCAGCGATAACAAAGGTACCTTTTGAAATGTGTTACATCATTGGTTATCATATGAAACCGTTTACTGATGCAGAAATTGTGGAAGAATAGTCTTCAATGCTTCTAATTTAGAAAAATTCAGTGACCAAAATAAAAAAAATATATAAAATAATAATTAAAAAAAGCAAAATAGAAGTTTTAATATTTTGATCAATTTCCACATTTTAAATTTTCTATGTTATATAGATCTTATAGAAAAATAACTCAAAGTATCAATTTCTAATATGAAGCTTTCCTTTGAAAAATTTTGCTCTGCAAGAAGAGCCCATGGAAGTCACTAATAATTATTAAACTTGTTCTTAATTTAGTATTAAGAAATTAGTTAAGTACCTTGTGCAGTACTGATACATTAAAAGTATATTGTTTGAAGTACCCGCTCTTTGTTCGCTTTCATTTTTAAAAAAATAAAACATTTATGGTATATATAATAGCTGAATTGCAAGGAGAGTAAAACCAAGTGCAGGACAATGTATACAAAAACATAAAATGATTTTTTAAATGAATGGTCATATTGTAAATATTTTAAGCGAACTGTAGTTTTAAGCCTCACAGAATTAGCATTTAGAATTGATGTTAAATAATGAAAAAGAAGAAAAAAATCCGATGAAGAATAATTGTGTTATTTTTAATATTTAAAGCGAGAAGACTTCAAAATGTCAAAATCCGGGAGCAGGAGCGTACTCGATATTAACGTTGATGGTCGTGCGAGGTGACTCAGTCATCCCAATCCTTTTTTTTTTATAATTATTTTTAGTCTACACGATAAAAATCGGAATTCCAGTGAATAATTTAACAAAGAAAAAGTATACTTGCCTATTTCAAGGACTTTTTTTTTAAAGATAATTTGAGAAAAAATCCAATAAAACTGAACTTAAAAATGATTCAAATGTGCATGAGCTTAATACAGGACGCAAATCACTGACACTTTTCACTAATATTTACAGGAATGTTATTTGCAGGCAAAACTGTAATATTTTGTTCAAATTATTGTAGTTTTATGGCCTTTGATGATCAACACAAATGGCATGTTTAACTTTTTCTTGTTTGTATCTTTTTGACAGGGATCTGGGTTATGTTTTTTCTCAGAAAGAGTCGCAATTTAGTTTTAAAAAGAAACGTAATTAAAAAAAAATTGGCAGTTATAGAGACTGCCGATAGGAGTGAAAACTTAGAACTTTTAGTCTTAAAATTTGAAATTTCATAATGTTTGAATCAATCAATTTGGTTTTCACATCTATTGATACTCCGAGCAACAACTAAATGCATGTTTATGTGGTTTTTATCATTCAAATATATTACGGGCTGTACAAAATCATGACAAAATATAAATACAATTCAATTGAAATAACAATTAATATACAATCATATTATTTATGGATAGTATTTGTATTTACTTAATTTCAATGTACTTGATTTTTAACATTATTTTAATTGTTTGCATCATTATCATTATTAATTTCAACAATACTTAGACTTGTTGTACTTTCAATTATTTCATTTTGTTCTTAAAATGATACAATAGGCTTATGGTAACTAAAGTAAGAAAGGAAAATGTTTGATTCAAATTTATCTAAGTATCGCGTAAAAACCGCATCGATCGTCGTTTTATATTCTGTAGTACTGAGTTTTCGATCATTAGACATATTTAAATTAAGTGTTTCATTTAGAAATTCAATTAGTGGTAGATTTTTATCATCTGCAAAGTTAATATTGAAGTCTCCACTTAAAATCATCGGTACATTATCATATTTTTCGCCAAATCTTTTTTCGAGTAGTTCAGAACCTTCTTTTGTATAAATCATCAAATTTTCAAAAAAAAATTGTTGTATCTATTTCATAGATTTTCCAGGCGAAGTATAAACGGCCACCACACATTAATACGTATTTCCCATTCTCGGAATCGCAACGAGCAATGCACAGTATATACACATTGAACTTTTCACTAAATCCATTGAATTTCACTTATAAGATATACACAGCACTATACGTCAGCTGTATAGCTACAGATATACTGATATAAGCATGTCGGTGACGCGAACGCACGAGATTTCACCCATCCAACGAACAGCATACTGCGCGTGCGCCAGTCAGAGCATGTCGGTGACGCGAACCTATAAGATTTTCCCCTACCAAAAAGTGCCCAACGCCGCTAAAGAAGTTTTCACTTCAAAAAAAAATCTCTCATCTCTTTCCTGAGAATACAGCTTGTTTTTTTATTTGGTTATAGGATCACAAATTGAAGCTTTTATTTTTTGATGACGCAATATCGCGAGATGTTGTATATAAATTATATCAGTATAAATGTGTATTTTTTATATCAGAAAGTATTTTGTTTTTCTTCATTCCAGTTATTTTTTTAAAAAAATCTTTTATTTTCGATAGGCTCGCGCACCCCTTGTAGGGTTATCACGTCCCCCAGGGGAAGCCCCCCCCCCAGTTTGTGAAACGCTGCTTTAATTTATTATATCTATCTTGATCATTAATGACGTCTCTAAAAACTAATATTATACATAAATGTTTTTTAGAAATTTTGTAAAATAATTAAATTACTGGTTTCATTTATAAAAAATTGATGTCCTTGTAAATTAGGAACCCAAAAAGAGAGAATACCGTAAAATCTGGCGTATAGCGCGCACCTATACTTTCAAGCTGCTTTTTTTAATTTTTAGGTACATTCGCCGTATAACGCGCACCCTCCCCCCCCCCTTTTTTTTTTTTAAGACGAAACCTGAAATGTACAAGTGCAATTCTCTCATTTTTTTTAAGTCATTTATTTAAAGTATTATCCTAAGTTTTTTTTGTTTTGTTTTTTAAAGAAAAAATAGTTTACTTCTAGAAATATAAGCCTTTTAAGTTCATAAAGAATGTCATTTCTTTTAAACAAATAGTATTTCGGTTTATATAGATGTCTGATTCTTTTATGCCATAAAATTTGTGATTTTTACTTAGAGTAGGTAATTTCAGAAATAATTTCTGATTCCCAATATGATTTTAACAATCATTTCGGCGAACTAAAGGAGGAGGGGTCTCAGAATCTCACAGCGACCGCGGTGTCCGAGTGGTCTAGGCATCGGATCATGGCTAGCATGTCATGAGTTCGATCCTAGTACCACTAAAGACCCGCCGTGTAGGGGGGGGGGCGATGCACGTTAAATCTGTTGAGAGCTCAAACGTCCTCCCGTTGGTGTGGTGTGGTAGTTAGGAGAGGGGGTACCAGGTCAGGTGTCGTCCACGTCACTTGACCATGGTTCAAAATTACGCGGGCCGTCGCAAAAAGCCCTCGTGTTGCTAATCAGTGCGACGTTAATATTCTCTCACTCTCTCAGAATCTCATTACTAGCCTTAGGAAGGCCCTACTTTTTACAACGGATTTCCTCAGAAGCACTCAAAATATCTTTCTGTGTTCTAGTACGGAAAAGATAAGATAATATGCCCTCGCTTTCAAGAAAAATATTATCTCTCATCTAGAAGTTATAATGATGTAATAATAGGGTCGTGTGATTTATATTACTCGAAGGCCGAAAGATTCAGAACAAGAAGAATATTAAGGCTGTCAATTCAATTAGAATTTAAAATCCTCATAATGTACCGTAGAAATGGGGACAGAAAATCGAAAAGACCTGAACACACTAATATTTTTGCCTAATTTTCCCCTTGTAATTACAATTATTATTACTATTGATTCTAATGGACTTTTTCATGCTGATTTCAAATCTGTTTGTAAATTTTGTATAAAGTAAGTAACTTTATTGATATTTTAGAAAAATAATGATAATACAAGTACAATGTTATTACAGTGTAATGAGTAATTGTTTTTTCAACCAATGAAGTATCCCATTATTCCCTCCAATTAGAGAGTCCAATTATAGTGATAAAGGATTGGAAACAGAACGTGAGGCACATGCATTTTAGTGCATTTAAAGCAGTTCTGTAGTGCAATTTGAAGTGCCTGGTGGATAATATTGAAATTATGGATAAATTTTTGTTTCTACCTTATAACGAAAGACACAAAATATTACTTTTGAAGAAGAATGTTATTCTTTGCGCCAAGTAGCATGTGGACTTTCTACTATCATCAGAACATTGAAAAACAAAGAACAAACTATCATCAGAACAAATTCTTTTGCTAACAGGAAGCGATCTGGATGATCCCAGAAAAACAACTTTACATGAAGACAGAATATTTCACTCTATTTCATTTTAAAGAAATGGCTTAATTCACCACAAATTTTGAATTAAAGAATTTTGACATCGAATGTGAATGTGTGCCCACGAATTGTGAGTGAGTGAATATTAACGTCGCACTGTTCAGCTATACACGAGAGCTTTTGGGGACGGTCCGCGTAATTTTGAACCATGGTCAAGCGACGAGGACACCCCCTCTTCTTCTAACTACCACACCAAAGGAACAACGTTTGAGCTCTCGACAGATTTAACGTGCATTACTCCTCTACACGGCGGGTCTTCAGTGGTACTGGAATCGAACTCATGACACGCCAGCCACGTGTCCGTTACCTTGACCACTAGGCTACCGCGAGCACCCCAGCACTATCGAATCAGTCCGATAAAAGTTTTTCTCTGTCTTCCGCTTTATCGTACTGTGTAATATCGGTGGTAGGTATTTTTTAAAAAAATTTAATTCTAAAGAAGCTGTTAAATATATCTGATGTATCTTTTCTTATAACTATTTAATGTATATTCTCCCACTGCAATGAATGTTTAAAAAGTACTAAAATGCCTGGTTCATTCTAACAAGAATTTCTTTCACTTTTACCATAAAAAAGTAAAAATACTTAACTTCACTCCTTTTGTGGCAGTACTTAACATAATTCCTTTTAATATTTTTCCTTCCATATACCATAGAACATATTTTCTACATAGGCAGGTTTTCAAATTCTGAAAGAAAAATTTTCGATTCACCCTATGACTCATTAAATTAATCCTAGTTGTTTATTTATTTTGCACAATATGTGGTTACTTCACATCTTATATTTGAATGAAAACGATTTATCGGAAAAATTTGAATCTTACAGTAAAATGTTGAGTTTTAATGAATGATGCTCAGTACAATCAACAAAATTATTATCCTTTTTAGAATAAGGATATTAATCTAAGCGAAATGCTTCATGTTTAATTGTGTTATGTAAATTCGAGTACTATAATATATATATATATATATGTATCGAGGATTTTATTTTTAAAAAAAAAGAATACGTGCTATCCATCTGTGTACATAAAACCAATGATTGTTAACGTCATCATGTAACATTGAGTAACAATGACCTTCACAACCTCCTGTAGATGCACTGAAAATACCTTCATGAAGGTCGATCGATGGTAAATAAATTTTTATTTGCCAAGTTTTCAGGACAAAAGAACAAAATTTTAAATCTGATTATTTCTCCCTGTTTTCGTTTGGTCAGTCAATCGTTTCGTTTTGTTCAAAGTATCTGGTGAGAAGAGAAATAATAACTAGATAGATATAGATATAAAAAGTTTCAGTGGGCCAGTAAAAAACTGTAAAATATTGCAGTGAAAAAGTAAGAACTGGTGAGTTTATTTGAGTGTATGTGACAACACACATTTCGTTTCCAATAAAAATTTAAAATTAGTATATAGTCCTTTTAATTTTATTAAAGCGAAATCTAGACTCATCATAGAATAAACTAGTCTTTAAAGGATTTCTGCTGCAATGTTGTTATTATATGCATTATGCTAAATAAACTCTTCGGTGTGAAGAACTGAATGGAACATAAATAATAGAACTTCTTGCAAACACAGATCTCTCTTCTCTCAGGGTCGGCTCTAGCAGTTTTGCCGCCCCGGACAAAAATGAAAAATGCCGCCCCTTTTCACAACTTTAAAAAATTTTATTAAAAAATAAATAAATTGTTCATAAATACACGCCAAAATTTTATTAAAAAATAAATAAATTGTTCATAAATACACGCCAAAAAACTTGAATAGTTCTTGCAAAGAAAAAGACAGCATAACAGTATATGTATAAATATTTATTAAAAACTAAAACAAATTTTAAACAAAAAATTAGAAGTGTTTTTTTCTGACTTTTAACTCTGAAAACTTTCTGATCAGTTCTTTCAAATCAATTTGTTCAGCTATTTCATGTTCGATAGCCAATGTAGCTAAACCATTTAATCTGTCTTGAAGAGTTGTGGACCGTAAGAAATTTTTAATTAATTTTAATTTTAAGAAACTCCTCTCTCCGCTTGCTACACTTATTGGCAAAGAAAGTAAAATGCTTAATGCGATGGCAAGATTTGGTGCAAATTCTAAAACTGAAATAAATTTTAAAACTTCTATTGGGCTTTCTTTTTTGCCTAATAAAGCTGAAACTGACATTATCTCATCTGCTAGATCAGAGATGCACAACCTTTTTAGGATGAGGGGCCAAAAAATTTAATAGAATCATATCGAGGGCCAAAGTATTACGGGATGGCAAATATGTTACAACCGTGAAAACACTGTTTTATGACAATGTTTATGCATTTATCACAATTATTACTTACTCAGGTACACATTATGCAGTTGATAAATGAATGAAACACAAACACTTTCGAAAGATTAAAATACTTTGGCTCAAAAAAAAATTCCTGCTAAAAAGGTGGCAAACTTGAAATTATATTATCACGAACTGATACGCTCTGAGTGGCCGAACGGTTAGAGCACTGCTCTACCATGCAGGTGGCTCGGGTTCGAGCCTCCCAGATGCTTGTTTGTTAAATTTAATCATGACTTTCGTTATTTATTATAACGGACATTTGCAAATTATATAAATTGAATTTATGTTAATCTTTTTCCCCTGGTAGTTATTCTAGAACTCTCCACCAGGTTTATAAAAGTGCTGCAGCTGGATAGGTCTTCAGTTGTGGTGCTGCCCGTGTAAAACACTACGACAAAATAAATCTTGTATTGGGTAACATCGCCTTGTTCCTTTCTACGTGACAATATAACAAAGGAAATTTTTGCTAATTATTATAGATAACACTATTTAAATTTTGAAAAAAATTAGTACTTAAAATTTGTAAGATTTAATGAGATGGCTGGAACTGAGTATTTGAAGTTATTGATTTTACGTCATGCTTAAGATTGCTGTGGCAATACGTAGAACAGAAGAAAGGTTCTCATCTGCTATTCTATTTCTTATTTTTGATTTGTTTAAATTCGTTAGTGAGAAAGAGTGCTCACAAATGTAAGTGCTGCCAAAGAAAGTGGGGCATGCAGCTGCATTTTGCTTTAAGTACAAAAAATCCTTGGATAAGTTTTTATAAAATTTTAATATCGATTTTTCTTTGAATTGATTTTTGATAACATCAGAATTCTGTAAATCAATTAAGGCTAACTGCATACTCTCATCCACTAGATTTAAATCAACAGAAAATGGAGAAGAAAAAACATCAATTTTCGTTTGGCATTTATTAAGTCTAAAAATTGATCAGCAAATGCGTTGCGTAAGATTTGAATTTGTTCCTCATACTGCATCTTCATGTGTGGAAATGTTTCATGCGTTTTTTCGCCGTAGGTAAAGTGTGCGAAATTTTTAGTTTTCAGCTGGTTTTGAAATAAACATAATTTTTGTTTAAATGCCTTTACGTTATTTATCAATTGAAAAATGAATTGATTCTTTCCTTGTAGCTTTGTGTTCAAGTCATTCAAATGGCCTGCTATGTCTGCAAGAAAAGGCCAAATCATACTGGAAACTTACTTCTTTTAACCTTCTAGTATTTTTACCACAGAAATGTAACAATTTCACCAAATAGTTCCATCAAACGCTTAAGGGCAACTCCTAGGTTGAGCCATTTAACTTCTGTGCAATAAAGAATATCAGAAGGTATATCATCAAAATCTTTTAAAAATTCGGTAAATTGACTATGTTTGAGGGCATTACTACGAATAAAGTTAACTGCTTCAGATACACACTGCATTAAGGTTGCAAATCCTAATTCTTTACCACATAAATTCTCATGATGAATTGTGCAATAAACCTGCAACAGTTCTACACCACAATTAGCAGCGAAACCATTTCAATTTTCGTGCCAATCATTGATTTTGCTCCATCTGTGGTAATGGTTCATGTTTAATTAAGCTGCATCGCACAAATGTATCAAACTGGAAAGAAGTTCACTTCCAGTTGTTTGCCCTTTCATGGGAAACATTACAAATAGTTTCTCCGTAGCACAAAAATTTTTATCAATTCCACGAACAAACAAAAGCAATTGGCTAACTGATGTTCGATCTGTAGATTCATCAACAGCTAAAGAAAAATATACAAAATTTGAAGCGGCTGATTTTACTTGATTTTCAATGTCCTCATTCAACTGTTGAATTCTTATTTGAATAGTCATTCTATTTAAACTTATATTTTTGAATTTCCTTTTTGCTTCAGGACAAAGTTTTTCATATGCAATTAACAAACACTTTTTATCAAAATCACGATCTGTGAATGGCCGACCTTCTTTAGCGATAATTTCAGTGACACTTAAGCTCACTTCCCCATATGAATTTAAAAGTTAACAGTACTTTTTTGAAAAAAAATTGCTTGACTACTAAAAGTTTTTTGAGATGTTCGATTTTTTGCGATCGTTCATATCCTTTCATAGATGCAAAATGTTTATGCTTTGTTTCATAATGCCGCTTTAATTATACTCTTTTGCCACAGGAATCTTGCAACTACATATTAAGCATGTGACAGTATCATTATAATAACAGTGTTTATCTGTCCATGCCTCTAGAAATTTCCGATTTTGAAAATCTCCTTTTTTCTCTCTCATTATTTAAAATATTTTATATGGCTTTATAAATAAATGATACTAAACTAAAAATGCGAAAACAAAAAAGAATATCAGATCCGTTCTGTGTGGCAGTGATTTCAACATTCCCGATCTACTAGCAAAACCACGGGGTTGTTTAAAAGAATGATCGCTGCAGCTAAATAGAAGTTAAAATTATTACTGATAGCGCTCACCATGAAGAAAAACGTGAGTTCGATAGGTACTTTTGATTGGCTCAGCATAATTTCGAATAGAGACTATTCCGGCACACGTGCGTGAATACACATTTGTTCTTCGACCTTTTCTGCATCCAGACCATGCGATGGAAGAAATAATGGCTTCCGGTGATCACGTCCGCGAGCTTCTCCTATACGAAAACTCGTACTCGCAGATAGCCATGAAGGAAAGATATTGAAAAGCCGCGTAATAAATTGAAAAAAAATACTTAATGAGCAACTGTAAAACATTTATTTGCTGTAATACTATTTTCGTATGCGATTTTTTTCCTTTGTAATAGACATTCGCGGGCCAATTTTGGCCCGCGGGTCATAGGTTGTGCATCCCTGTGCTAGATCAAGCGCGTTTATATCTACTGATTCTTCATCTGTCAACATCACTTCTAAATTTTTACAGTTTTTAATTATTACATTTTTAGGACTATCTTTTAAATCATACATATTGTTTAAAAATTGAAAACAATTACTATGGGAACTCATTAAATTAAATCTGCATTCCAAGGCATTAATTGCTTGGTCAATTGTAAAAAAAATAAAATTCTATCTTGTATTTTAATTTAGGATCTTCCACCGGATCATCTCGTGCTTCGTAATCAAAATTAACATTTTTGCGGCGAACTCTGCGACGTGGCTGCGTCACTTCAAAATTAGCAGGGATATCAATCGCGTCGGCCAGTTCTTTTGCATCACAAAGCATTTCATCAAAAGCCACATTCGATCGAAGATCATTAAAAAACTTTTTACAATTTCTTAAGTGTTCCACAGCGGATGGTAGATCATAATCTTTTGTTTGCAATAGCTTGCTTATAGGATTTATGCAATTTAAGATTTTATACCAAATAGTGATGGAGCATAAAAGCTTAAATTGTTTAATATAATTTAATAACCCAGAGGCCTCAACTCTTATAGAGTTGTCAATTTCAGCATCATTATAAATGCTAAATAGAGCATCATAGATACCTCCTAATTGATACCTTGAGGGTTTAATAGCCTCTATTCTGCTTTCCCACCGAGTTGCACTTAATGGTCTTAAAGTTATGCCTTTTATATATTTTAATAATATGGCCCAACGAAAAGTTGATGACGAAAAAATTAAACAAATTTTTTGAACTATATTAAAAAAATTACAGGCTTCGAAGGATGCCTTTGCCTGCCATTAATGACCAAATTTAGAGAGTGGCTACAACATGGTACATAAATTGTTCGTGGGTTTATAGGAGGTAAATACACGAGGTTCATATTCAAAGAGAGTGGTACCAACACTAATTGTGCCTTATTCGAAGATGTATCTTACAGAAAGTACTACTGGATTTGTATATTATTTTAAGTCTTAAAAATACATGATGATAATTCAAAATAAAAAAAAAAACATAATTACCTGTTGCTATTTAAAAAGCTAAATCTAGAAGATAGAGTCGAGCTAATTTCTTTGACTGAGAGTCTGTTGATGGTACGGATCACAAGAGCTTGTTTTAACTTCAAGTAACTACTCAAGAGTAAAATAAAACATTTCTTGTAGCTCGCTATCTTCCAAAAACTTTTATATTACCCCAGACCCCCTTTGGTTAGCTGACGCCGGACATTTTATGGGTGTCCGGAATGTCCGTTGTGACCACAGTCCGAGATGGGGAGAAAGTTACAGGAGATGGTATAAATATATCAGATTTCATGATTTAACATATACTGAGGCCTCGCACCCAATCAAGGCTCAACATAAAAGAAAACTGACATTTAAAGTACTCAGTAGAAAATAAGAAAACATTAAATGAAATACCAGAATCACAATATAAATACAAATATATAACTAGAAATCGCAAAAAAGTTAAATCAAATACATATTTGACAGTAAATTCTGTCAGTAAGCCAGTCAAATATTTAAATGTGCATGTAAATACGAGCTTTTTTTTCTTCATGAATTTGAAAGGTAAGCTATAGCTCTCTTTTTAGCAGACATAATTTTTTTAATTGTATATAAAAGCAGAATTTTGAAGAACATGCCGGACTCTGCTCTAAGCGCAATACTTTGTTTTGTGACATTTGTCACCCTTAACGTTAGTAATTATGGTTTATAATTTCCCAGTGTTTTTCATTCCCGGAAATACATCAAAATTTTAAAAATTTAAAAACAAGCAATTTTTAAATAATATCAATAATTATTATAATAAAATAAGGAAAATACCGGTTTTTTTTTTTTTTTCCAATTTTCGATTCAGTTTTATATATAACTCATACATTTTCAGATTTTTTAAATCTTTGTATTTGTATTAAAAATATATGGCATGTAACTATTAATAAAGTGAAAACGGTTTAAAATAATAAATAGTGCATCAAATATATTTTCTCGTCCATGTTCCCTACAAAATTTGTATAATTTTGTGAGGCAGACAGAAATTTTAAAATCTCTACCTTAATGCTCCAAGGAAATCTCCCAAATATTTTGATAAATAATTTTTAAATGTATTTAGAAACGAAATCTGTAGAAAGAAGTATTTCGAAGGAATAAATAATTATTCTGAAGAAAGAAATTATTATTAATTCGAATACAAAAGAATAATAAATAAATATATATGTCACACTATCTTTATTCTGCAGATGCTGTTACCACATCTTGATTTTTTTATTTTCATCTTTAAATTTTACACAGAGGAAAAATCTTCCCCAAATTAAAAGTTATAATTTTTATTTAATGAAATTATAATCTCTTTTAGGACTAAAGACAAAAATTGTTAATGACATAAAAAAAATGTTACAATTAAAAATTTCGAAAAAAAAATCGCATTTAAAATTAATGTTCCTTTACTGATTCACATGTGTTTGAAATTTAATTAGTCGAAGATGAATCAATTTTTTTCTCTAATGTTGCTACTAAGAGATACATATATATATACATAAATACTTGAACATTTATTTGCTGCTAAAGTAACAATTACGAACGTTAAAAATATTAATTATTATAATTAAGATATTTTATTTGTGCAATCGATTTCTTGTTTATGGAGTTGCTATATTAATGTTACATAAATATAAATAAATATTAATATAGAATCTCACATGAAGTTTGGTTAAGAAAATTAATGATTAAAAAAAAGTTGCAAGATTGCTTAAAAATAATCTCCCTAAAAAAGTTTGGTGGTTCATTTCCTTCTTCAAATTACTCATTCAATTAAATAGCTCATAATAAAGACAATATCCGGAAAAAAATTTTTTTAATTAAATAAATAGTTTTAAGTATTAATATTTGCGTTATCCACATAAATCAAGATCTCGGAGCTTTGATCAGATTGGTAGGCTAATAAATGCGATTCTTTAAAAACTAAACACTTTTAGTTGACGAATCGTTAGACAGGAACTGATTTGGCCAAAAAGTTTCAAGGATTGACTCTTTCCCACAACAAGCTGAAAAAATTCTCGACTCTTCGTGGGTGTTATTTTTCTTTTATTACACACTTACCCCACTGCTGATGTAATGAAAATTCCTCCGTTCACAGGAAGTTCGGGGTGAAAGATCGTAAATTGCCTCAGTAGGGTCAACTAAAATTTATTGTCAAGGTTGAAATCCCTAGTCCAGTAAAAAAAATAGCAACTTCATGGATTACTTAAGCCCCGTGCCATTTCTGGGAATACAAAAAGTCGGCAAATCTGATGATTTCCCGGGATACCCTTTATATCAGTGCAGTGAAATTCTTGTCAAGATAAGCATATCTATCTGTATCCATACAATTGCAAAATCAAATCGCCACATAATACAATTTTTATTTTTTAAGAGATATAATCGTTACAAATTTTACTAGCAATGGTCGGCTTTTCAATTCAGTCTAAAACAATATAATTATGTTCCACATTTCCAAGGTGTAAATAATAATATTTTAACAAATAATTTTTCAACCAAATTTTTTCGTAACAAAAAAAAATTTTTTTTTTCAAATTCGGTCCAAATGTTGCCCTTAAAATTTGCCGCCCCGGGCATGTGTCCGGTTTGTCCGGCCCTAGAGTCGCCCCTGTTCTTCTGAATCACTGTTGAACTTCACAAGAGATGACACAACCCTCCACTCTCTTAAGACTACGATGTTGCTCGCGTTGATAGCTTGGATTGTTGAAGGTGTGGCTACTTAAAGGCAAGGACCAATGAGGTGGCTTGATTTCGGCGACTGGAATTGAGGTTTGCTATTGGTTATTTCCTGTCTCAACCCTGATTTTGATTAAATTCCTTAACTTACTTTATTTTAATTATCTTCTTTCATTTAATTAATTTTTTTTCTTAACTTTATTTCTCCTTGCTGTCCAACATTGTTGAACGGCAGGAATGTTCTGATTGGCTGATGATCTCCCAAGATCTATATATACCACATTAGCCGAACTCCTGTGTTGGCCAATAGGATCGCAGTCTCTCACTTAAAGCCACTTTCTCGCTCTTTTATGATAATTTTGTTTCCCTCTGATCTTCGGTCGTTTGCTGCTCTCGGATTGGCTAGGAATAACCCCGCCTACTTCCAGATTAACGTTTTTCAACTGCTTTGAGCTCTTTTTAAGAGCGTTTTTATTTAATTTTAATTTTTCACATCTGGAAAGTATTTAATTTTTAAAATATTTCAATTGCAATATTTTTAATTCTTCTAATTTTTAATTACACTGGGCAATAGTTTAACTCATTGCAGTCACCTAATATTACCTGACAAGAGATTAGAGTCCGTAAAGGGCTATATGCTCCATTCGCTGTTCTGTTTTGATTTCCTGTAAACCACAAAATAACCTTTTTAAATTATTTTTTTTCTTCTCTAATGGGGTTGCACCTAGTACATTCCCCAGGAGCTGGTATCACTTTTTAGTGCGGCACCATAAAGGCGATACTAATTACCGCAAGTAATTTTGACATCCAGTTTCCTCCCCAGAGGAAGGCACCTGAGCTTTGTCGATGCGAAATTTGTCCTTAGGAATTTTTTTAAAAATTTTATCGAGAGCATCAGAGCCAAATGGACACTCAAGGGATTTTTTACATGCCGCATAAGCATACGACATGGGCGCTGTCGATTTTCTGCATCATGACAATCCACCGACTTGGGCCGGGGTCTGACCGGCAAGCTTAGTTGCAGAAGGCCAGCGACAAATAAACCACGCCACCCAGCCGGCCTTTTTAAATTATGACCACATGGAGCTCTGTTAACCTTCTGTTTCTCTCTCTCTCTCTTAATTAAAATCTGCTTTCTTCACTCGAGACTATCCATGTATAAAAACTCACAATGATTCGTCACCTCATCCCATTCTCTAAACGTTGACAGACACTCCTTGCTTTCAAATTTCTTTCACAAAATATTGTAAAACAACACCAGAAAAATCACCGAAGAATACGAATGAGCTTCTACAGTTAGACTCTTAAACATCGCAACTTTATTTAGAAACATTAATTTTACTTTTTGTTTAGCATTTTTCCGAAAATTCAACTAAACATGCAAACATTTTCTTGATTTTAAACATTAAAGTTACGCATTTAGACGAGGTCGTGGTAGCCTAGTGGTCAATGTCACTGACTCGTGGCCGGCGTATCATGAGTTCGAGCCTAGTACCGCTGAATGAGCGAGTGAATATTAACGTCGCCCTATTCAGCTACACGAGAGCTTTTGGCCACGGACCTCGTAACTTTGAACGCTGGTCAAGTGACGAAGACTACACATCAGCTGGCACCCCATCTCCTAACTTCCACACCAACAATTGGACGTTTGAGCCTCTACAGATTCAACGTACATTAGCCCCTCCACACGGTAGGTCTTCAGCGGCATCAGGACTCGAAAACGACGTTCACGATCGTTATCACTCGGCCACATTTGATAATTTGAAGAAAAATCAAGTAAAATTAAACATAACACTAATGTTTAACTTATTCAGTTCAAAATAAGCCAATAAGAATTAATTATTTATCAAATGCCTGGCCATATTGACCATCAGGTCATTGAGCAATAAGAATGAATCACTTCTTGTTAGGTTTAACGACAGTAACTGCTTCCTTTTATGTCAATCAAAGGTGTGTACATTTTATAAAATACTGCACATGCTAGATTTAAGAATGTCTTGGCACATACATAAAAAATGCCACCATATTCAAGATGAGACTTGTTACTACAAGCATATAAATGCTACCTGACATACAGTGGCGTAACGGAGTATATGAAGCCCCCTCCCCGCAAAGTCAGGTTTTGGGCCCCCTAGAATCTTGCCCACTCCAGCAGGATGCAGGTGTTTCGGGGGTGTACGTTACATCATTGCTCACATACTTGTCAATCCGCTAAAATATCATGGAATTTGAGGTTACTCAAGTTTCCCTAACTCCCTTCACCTTTCTTCTTTACGTTATCAGTTAATAAAAATGTTCAGTATGCGTCTGATACGCGAACTCTTAATTCTGTGAGTTGTCATAATATTTAAATTACCTTTTTGTTCTATTTTATTTTCATGTGCAAGAGGTTAATAGTCTCATATATACAGACAAGCTAAAAAAAAAAATGAAGAAAAAAAAAAAGAATCTTCGGCGATACCATTCAGCAGAAAAAAAAAACAGCAAAAGTAAATAAAAGATACGAGCTGTAAAAAAAACTACACACAGAGTAAAGAAAAAATAAAAAAGACAATTATGCTCAGATTGAGGATGGTTTATATTCTGTTGGATAACACGTCATAAGCGGAAGCAGAAAAAGATTTCTTCGTCCTTCAAACGCTATCTGATTTCAAGAGCTGGATTAGGTTAGACAAATAACGTAAGATAAATGCGCCGTATATCATCAGCTGACTTAAGTTCCGTTCGACACAGTAACGAACGATCTATTTGTCTTCTATTAGTTTTGTACACAAGATAACGCCAATAGTTAACATTTAAGTAAGAAGCAAACTCGTATTTTGTAGGCGAGGGAAATTTGTGTTTCAATGAGATGGATTTAATTACGATTGTAGGCAATGTTGCTACTGTTTGTACAATTTTGAGTGGCTTATCTGGTCTGTAAGTATTTTTTAATGAGAAAAAAATGTTATCTAGTATGTATTTTATCTATCATTCTTTAATAGAGTATATCAAAGAATAAACTAATATATTTTGAAATGAAATTTCTTCCAATGTTTCTTTCTACATTTACTATGTAATTATAGTAGATTTTTCCCCTCATCGCGAAAATAAAATATGCATGTATATTATAACCCCATGCGTTATGCGTCAAGAGGTTGTTAAACTGCCGAACTCTTCAAAAATTTTCAGTACTTTAGATTAAAAAAATTTATAATATATTTTGTTCTAACAAATTAGATGCAATAATAACAAATGAGAATTAATGAAATTGAAAGTTTCAACAGTCTTTTTCAGATCATTTTTTGAAGAATGTAATATAAGTTATGGAATTTACTAAGTCACAAATAAGAAGGTTCAGTTATTTATTTTTATAATTAGTATATGCATACAAAAATATAAATCTTATTTTCTATATACTACGTGTCTTTTATAAATGAGTTTATAGAGAATTTGTCATGATGCATCAAAATAAAACCTTTAAAATTCAGATTTTATCTAAAATTTATGAAATGTAGCTCATTTCAAATCAAAGCAATTAATAAGTTCAGTTGGATTTAAACGTTTTGTTTCAATGACACTTATTCCAATTGTGATACATTACTAGAGTTCGGCGGTAAGCACGAGTGTTTTGGCTTATTTCCAATTTCTTTGTTCTCCTCCGGTGAATTGAGAGCCGGCCTTCTCCACAAAGGGGCCCAGATGGAAAAAAAAAAATATTTGAGTTCTAATTTTTTTGTAAAATTAAATTGCTTTATGCATGATTGTTTTTGCTAGTACGTTAATAACTACACTTCAGAAAAATTACAATTTTTTGCCTCGATGCTTAACATACCAGATGCATTTAAGCGTTTTGCACACACATGCTTGACCGAAGATAATTCTTCATTAATTTTAATTTCCTGGACATGGACTAGGCACTTGCTATATTAACTGGTAACGTAAAAAAAAGGTCTTAACACTGCTAACACATTTAGAAATAGCTCATTATAATTATTTAGAATTTATTGCAAAGACTTATGTGTTATTTACATCTTTCATTCAAAATCCTAACCCGTAGCAAACCAATTTCCTAGATTCGGTTTTCACATTTACATCTTTGTTATAAGACTTACAAAGTTTCCGAATCATTTTTCTAATTCATGTTTTTCTAAGGTTTTTATAAAATAGATTCATTTGAAATCAGAAATGATATTTGGTGTATTTATATATATATATATATATATTTATATAATTTTTTTTTCTATCTGTACAATAACAATATCAGTGAGTGTGGAATTATCGTCGCAAGAACCAGTTTTTAACACAACAACGGTATGAATTACAGTGTTAACAAATAACTAAATTTCCACAAATCAGGTTTTCTTATAGCTTAATCTTCTGTTATTTCGGAATACACACAATAGAATACCAAAAACTCGGCCTAATGTGGACCGAAGGGTGGCAGAGTTTATGAAAATACCGGATTATAAGAGAATGGGATTAAAAGAACACAAGTGTCTCTTCAGAAAATACTGTACTGCACTTGTATGTATTTTATTTCAGGGAAATACAACAGAAAATAAACTGTCAAAATACCTTTAAACAACAGAAAAATGCTTTTTTCTTGAAGGCAGAGCATTTACTACATGAACATTTGGAAATGTACAGAGCACGAGTTTGCATGAGGGTTTTTTCGACCTGCAAGGGTGGCCGCGGAATTATCCAGACTGCCGCGTTACACTAGGTGCCAAGTTTACGAAACTCTACTGTATAATCTTTTTCAAATTCGTTTTTAGGGAAAATGATCTGAAATATTTAAATGACGTGCTTGCACTTTTGCTTCGTCTAAAAATATGCCAAAATTTGTTCTTAAATTTTGGATTTCAATTTTTATTTTATTGATTAGATTAAAAGTAGTTTTCACCAAAAATAATTTATTAATAATGCTAATTTTGGATAATATTGCAAACCATACCATTAAACATAAATGGTGCTTCTTGTATTGAATCCAATAAACTTTTAGTCTCGAATACCGCTGTGTTGTTACTTAAAATTACAAATGTTTCCAGCTTATGTGCGGATCCTCGGGAGTTCCCAGAGTCAAATAACAAAAACTGAATGCTCCTATCATCAAGAATTAGATTAAAGATTGTCGCAATTCAAAGATTTGCAATAATAGTACTTAAGATGACAAATGTTCTTTTATTGACAGTGGAAATCATTCAAACCTCTAGCAATAGAGTTCATTTCTATAGTGCCAAAAGAATCGTTAAAAAGTACTACAGAGAACTCTTCTGATCGAAATTAAAACCAGATGAATAAACAAAAAGTGTCGTTTAGAAAACTTCTTGACATTCCAAAATGGTCACGAGATAGAGCTGTGGCCGATTTTCGAATCTCCACTGGTCACAATTGCTTATCCAAGCATTTAAGCGATAGACATTGCCCAGAGTCTCCTGTGTAAACTGGGCGACTCCAATAAAGAAACGGACGCCTTCATTTGGCAAGCTGAACTCTGGACCCTTGTGGAGCAGATATGGGGAGGCTACACATACAAAATTTGATTTATAGACTATACTGTGAACTTGTTTCTTGTCAATCTTTTCTGTTCCTTGTTTTGCTTGCAGTTGTCTTGTAATCCGACATTAGAAATAAAAGATTCATATTGACAATGATAGAAATATTCTCAGGAATACATTTAGTTTTTTTTTGTTGGGGAGCCCGTCAATCGCGGTGCCCCCGTGCATAGAATCCGCTCCCGGTGAGGTAGAATAAAAATGCAATTTCTTCAGCCGTTTATAGCGGCGTGGAAGTTAGAAGGGGTACTAGTTCAAGTGTCGTTTTCGTCACTTGGCCATGGTTCAAAATTTCGAGGTCCGTCGCCAATAGCCCTTGCGCAGATTAAAAGTGCGAAGTAAATGACTCTTTCTCAGCCGTATATAATTTGATTTGAAAACTAGTTTGCAGTAAGCGAGTTTTTTTTTACAATTAGGCAGAAGAAAAAATGTCAGGGGGATGCAAAGATAAATTTTAAAGTGCATTAATTTTAAAAAGTTATTTTTTTCTTCTTTTTCTGAATTCTTTGTTTTCAATTATTGTTTGACAAAATGAATGTTTATCGTTGCAATGTAATACTTCAGACATTTTATTTATTCAATTCTGCTTTATTAAATAAGCCATTTTACAGGATGTTAGATTAAAAATGCATATGTATTAATTAAATATGGGATAAAAAATGTATCGTACAATGAATTATATCACGAAAAAATAAAATACCATTTAGAAAAACGAAGATTTCAACTGCTTGCCTTTTTGAATAGATGGAATTATCAATCAAGTTCAAGTCATCATTTTTATGCGGAAAAAATCAATTCATGGCTGGTTGGCTGTGACTAACTCTAATTTGTTTGTAACCAAGTGCATCGTATAAATATTTGCTACTAATGTATATTTGTAATTTAAACTTTCGCTAGGTACTCTTCAAGAAGTTCCACCTCCATAGGCGCACGGCATCTCTCGGATGCATCACCTCAAACTTACATTTGAAGATGATTTAATAATTTTTTATTGGAGGGATTTGACATTAAAGAGTAATATATCTGAATTATTTGATATAAGGCACTGTTTGTTACTGAAACCCTTAATTTTTGTATTATCAATAGCATTACTTACCCATTAAAATAATGGATTGTTGCCGAAATAACAGATAATAAATAGAAGTACCTATCTGTGCCTGTAACACTAAAGCACGTACATTTTACGAGCATTACATTTTTAGATCTTTTGTTGTCTTCACAAAAATCATCTTAAAATGTTCAAGGCGCATGGATTTTTGCATTTTACACAGCAAAAATTTGATAATCGTATTTTTGTGATCTTCTGACAAGGAGAACAATACTTCTTCAAAGTTCTTGGTGTTGTTTCTCTTGGTTCTTCGTCTAAAACAGAGCGTTGTGTAGCACATATTTTTCCAGTCCTGAGTCGTAATAAGTGAGGCATGTGTGTGTTACTCTCGGACTGTCTTCGCTCGACACATCTCTCAGATAAATCTCAATTTCCAGCAGAAAAACCAACTTATACAAAGTTGCAAAATACTTGTATCGAGTTATTTTAGTAGAAAACTGAAAACTACTGTTGTATAAAAACATGAAAATTGACGAAATATTCGAAAATCTCGTTATTAGGCTCACTGCATCTGTTAGATTCAAGGGCCCCATACCGCTCAAAATGCAAGGCATTCAACTGTAGATGAGTTAGTCGCGAATAATATATGGAATAAATAAAAATATTTTTTAGGATTCGTCTTTTAAATTGATTAAAAATAACAGAAAAAGGAAATATTTTCGACCGTAAGCTTTTTATTCGTGTTCTTCTATCATTCGTGTTCTTGCATCGGCCGCAATATTGACAACTCTCTTGTTGCCAGATCACAAAAACTAAATTTACAAAAACAAAGATAATACATAAATAGAGATGCAACATTACTCCTTCCCCAGTAACATAGTTACGATACAATATGCAATAAAAGTAGTACAATTTTAAATTGACATGCAATACAATACAAATAAGGGTAAAAATACAACAAATGAGAATCATATAAAATAATATGCAACTAATTTCTGTAACGGGCTGGAAACGTTATGTGTCTACCAGAGCGTGTAGTTGTTTTTTGGACATCTTTTCCCAACAAATCTGGTGGCTGTTTTTCAATTTTTGTCTGCACATTGTTTTTTGTCGGCCAGGGTTGGTGCATGTTCTGATTGTTTGAGATGATCAGGATTATCACCATCAGTTAACAAATATGCAGGTTTTAATCTGTCTACAGATATATTGATGTCCTTGCCTTTAATTGTCACAGTAAAATGTTTGTCGTTTCTTTTTGTCACTGGGAACGGTCAATCGTAAGGAGGATAAAGTGGTTTTTTTACTCTGTTAACACGTGTGTGCTGGTGTGCAAGACTTTATGGACAAAGTGTTTTTGAGAAGGTTGTCGGCGAGTTTTCAGTGGTTGTAACTGATCCATTTGTTTTTGTAATTCTTCCGCAAACGTATCTGTGTCCAAGATGTTTTTCGGTTTCTCGAAAAATTCTCCTGGTAATCGGATAGTTTGTCCGTAAACCATTTGTGCAATGGTGTAATTTGTGTCACCACGTAGAGCCGATCGTAATCCTAACAATACCGTTGGTAAAGTGTGTGTCCATTTAACTGAGTTATGTGCTCTGATGGCTGCTTTTAAAGTGCGATGGATTCTTTCAACTTTTCCATTACATTATGGATGATAGGCTGTTGTTGTGTTTACTTTAAATCCACAAACAACACCTATGTTTTTAAAGAGCTCAGATCTAAATTGAGTACCTTGATCTGTTATCACACGGTATGGCATTCCAAAGCGACAAATCCAGTGTTTATAAAATTCTCGAGAAACCGTTTTTGCCGTGATATTTGATAAAGGAATAACCTCTATCCAACATGTGAAGCGGTCAATACAAGCAAGGCAGTTTATTTTCCCTTCTGATACAGGAAATGGACCTATGATGTCAATATGGTTGACACTGAATCGATCATCTACTTCTTGGAAGGTGGCAAGTTGTAAATGTGTATGCCTATTAATTTTGTTCTTTTGACAATGGATACAAGATTTTGCCCATTGATTGACATCTTTTCGAATATTTAACCAAATAAATCTGGAAGCTATTTGTTTAACAGTAGATTTTACTCCAGGGTTGTGAATTTTTTTGAACATGTGCATTCGAAAAGGCTGAGGTATAAATGGACGAATATTTGCAGTTGAAATGTCACACCAAAGTAATTTACCAGAGTCGAGAATATTGTTTGAAATTTAAGGATGGTTTCAAGCGCAGTTTATTAAGTTCTTCATTATCAACCTGTGAATCAGCAATTTTATCTTAATCAATTTCAGAGATAGATTCAATCCTGGACAATGAATCTGCTACTATATTTTCTTCGCCACTAACATAACAAATATTTGTTGACAATTGTGATATGTATTGTAAATGACGTAATTGTCTAGGTGATGCTTTTTCATTTTTTTTGTTGAAAGGCATATGTAATTGGCTTGTGATTAGTATAAATAACAAAATTTCGCCCTTCAAGAAGATGTTTAAACTTTTTGACGGAGAGATATATTCCTAATAATTCTCTATCATAGGTACTGTAATTTTTCTGTGCATCAGTTAATTTTTTAGAAAAAAAATGAAATCGGTTTCCAGCTTCAAACTGCTGTAATACTGATCCGATTGCAAAATTGGAAGCATCAGTAAATAAAGCCAATTGTAAATCAGGGTCAGGAAAGCTTAATAAAGTAGCATGTGCTAGATCTTGCTTACATTTTTCAAAATTTTCTTTTGCTTCCTCTGTCCAAAGAATTTTTGTCTTGTCATTCTTTTTTGAACCCTTTAAATACTCGTGAAGAATAGCTTGATTTTCAGCAGCAGCTTTTAAATATCTTCTATAAAAGTTAATTAGTCCAAGGAAGGTTCTCAACTCACGAATTGTTTCGGGTATTTTGTATGATAAGATTACATCTACTTTCTCTGGAAGAGGCTTAGATCCTTCGGGTGTTATCAAAAATCCTAGAAATTCTAGTTGAGTTACTCCCAAAGTTGATTTTGAGGTATTCACTCGAAGGCCATATTTTTGTAGACGATCAAACACAAGTTTCAAATGAGTTTTATGTTGTTCTTCACTGTCAGAGGCTATTAGAATGTCATCCAAGTATGGAAAAACAAATTCTAATCCAAATAATACTTCATTGATAAAGAGCTGAAAAGTAGATGGGGCATTTCTTAACCCGAAGCTCATAACATTAAACTCAAATAAGCCAATGGTGTTATTATGGCTGTCTTTTCCTTGTCTTCCTCAGAAATGGGGATTTGAAAATATGCCTTGAATAGGTCAATTTTAGAAAATATTCTTTTCCCCTTTAAAATGTGATGAAAATCTTCAATACGTGGAATTGGAAAACGGTCAGGAATGGTTTGAGCATTTAAACATCTATAATCACCGCATGGTCTAATACTTCTATCTTTTTTTTCACTAGATGCAGTGGGCTAGCCCATGGAGATTTCGAAGGCCGAATGATATAATTATCTAACATAAATTTAAATTCTTGTTTGGCTATTTCTAATTTCTTAAAATCCAATTGACGAGCTTTTGAGTAAACAGGTGGGCCTTTAGTAGAAATATAGTGTTTGACATCATGCTTCGTATTAGTAATTAATAAATTTGGTTTCATTAAATCTGAATATTGTGATAATATATTAGAAAATTTTGATGATTTATCCATTATGTTAATTTTATTTTCTTGCAAAATAGAAGAAATTTCACCTTTAACATGAAGGTTAGTTATTCCATCTATTAATTGTTTATTTCGGATGTCAATTAACAAGTTAAACTTATTTAAAAAATCAGCCCCAATTATCCCTTTATCTACTTTAGCAATAATGGAAGGAAACTGGAACTCACGACGCAGTCCTAGATTTAAAGTTAAAATTTTATGACCAAAAGTTGGTATTTCCGAGCCATTTGCTGCATAAAGCTTAAAAGAATCACAAATTTTATTTTTGCATGAGGCAGGAATTATTGATAAATCAGCACCACTATCAACAAGAAAGCGTAAACCGGTGTTTTTGTCAGTTACAAATAAACGGTAATTACGGCAATCTTTATATTTTGTAGCAGGAGAGCTTGCCGCTAAATCTACTGCTTTTCTAAGTTTTCCGATGCCTTATTCCAGGAACATGGACTCTTACATTTATTAGGATAACACTTATCACCAAACATGAAGTGGAAATAACAATATTTTCCATTTGGGTTAAAACGCTTACGAGATCGACTTTTATTTCGTGTTTGACTGGAATTTCTAAATTCGCTTCTTGATTTTCTTCTGTTGATGTATAATTCTGAAATCTGTTTTTCCAAAAGGCTTACTTTTTCAAGAATATTTTTCATAGCAGAAATATCTGCAGTAGCAGAATAAATTTCTGACGATGAATTTATTTCAAAAATTTTATTTGCCATAACAGACACATTTTCTAAATTTTCCGAACTAACAACTAAAATATTTTTGATGGAGTCCGGTAATTTATCTAGCCATAAAGTCCTTAAAACTTTTTCTGTGATATTATCTCCAGCCAACGATTTCACACATTTTCCTCAAAAGTTGACTGGGTTTCATGTCACCTAATGAGATTCCAGTAAGTAATTTTTTAATGCTTTTTTCTTCACTTTCTTTGAAAGTACTTAAAAGTCTACTTTTAGCACAAGAATATTCTTATCACTTTGAATTATATCCCATATATTTTCAATAAATTTTGGATCTAATTGAGCTACAAGGTAATTAAATTTAGTTTCTTCTTGATTTATATTAGCAATAGAAAACTGAGCTTCAACTTGGAAAAAACATATTTCAGGCTTTTCTTCCCAAAAAGGAGGAATTTTTACGCTTACCTTATTAGCTTCAAATTTTTGCTCGTTCGAATTCGCGACAGCCATTTCGTTATTCTCATCCATCAGATTTTGAATATCTTTGGGTCACCAGTTTGTAAATGAGTTAGTTGCAAATAATATATGGAATAAATAAAAATATTTTTTAAAATTGATTCGTCTTTTAAATTGATTAAAAATAACAGAAAAAGGAAATATTTCGATCATAAGCTTTTTATTCGTGTTCTTCTATCATTCGTGTTCTTACATCCACCGCAATATTGACAACTCTCTTGTTGGCAGATCACAAAAACTAAATTTACAAAAACAAAGATAATACATAAATAGAGATGCAACACAACCGCGTCCTTTGCACTGAGCCCCAGTGGAGAGTGATGAAAGACTGACAGAAGAGAAAAATAGGGGCGCGTTTCCGCTCTCCGTGTGGACGCGCCACCAAAATTATTTTTACTATGCATCTGAGATTCGAGCGACTGACGGAGGGTTTAACTTTCAAGAAAATGGAACTTGTCAGCTATGACAAGTTCAAAGACACGTGTGTTCAATACATTAAATAGTGGCTCACAAAGGAGTGTTTTTGTGGTTTAATGGCTCATATCATCACTTATTTTGGAGTAATTTTATTTAATTAAATATAAATGGAAAGATAATTGAATCAAATATACTTAAAAATTTTAATAGCGAAGTTTTTATTCAACAAAGTTATTTTCTTTTTATAAAAAAGAAAATAGAAATAAGTAGAGAAAAAAATGAATGCGAAAATATTCTCACCATGTCAAATAATGCTTAAGGTATCAAACTACCCCAATATTGTGAATTTTGCAAAAATTCACAATTTTTTTATTTCATTTTATAGGCCACTTATTTAGCTTTATAAAAATGCCAAGTTTATTTTCCATTCTCTAGAACAAAAACTACAAGTGTTTTTAGTAAAAGCAGATGCCATTATTTTAAGAAAGATGTCATACTTTAAAACGCGTTTTATTCGAAATGTGTGTGTGTTGTTTTTTAAAAAAATGCTCAAACGAAGACAGCGATTGTTCAAAAAGTTTTGAAAATAATTAACTAAAAATTTTGTGTGTGTTTCTGTATAATAGAAGTGTTTTAACCTTCAGATTTATCAACCACTGTTTTATTACAAAATTTACAGTCCCTTATGAGAATATAATTAGTTTTTTTAAGCGTATTTCATATAACTAAAATAAAGCGCTCTAGTTTTTGTAAAAATTAAAATATCTCTAATCGGGAAGATCATTTCAAAAATGAATAACATAGCAACACATCAGAATTGAAAATTTGTTCATAAACTTTTGGTACAGAATGGGCCCCGTTTGTTATTTTTTGTAAATTTTTACCCATTTTAGTAATAATTTTTTTCTCTTAATTTTAGCATATTTTTCTTAAAATGTGCCAAACAATTCTAAAAACCACAAAAAATTCCCATATCTCCATTTTTTTTTAAAGTTGTCTCTAGTAGTCCGCGGATACTTTTTAGCCTTAGTTACGGCCTCACGATGATTTCACAATAAGCTAAACAAAGTTTTTTAGTTTTGCATCTATTATTATATGAAATCAAGTTTTAAATTTATTGCTTCGATTAAATAGGTTTTATTTTCCCATCTTACGTATACGGTTAATAAGTTTAGTTGATGTATATAGATTTTTTTTTCTCGATCGGCTTAAGGTTTGGGTTGTTGCGATGTAATCCAAGAGAGAAATATGATTACACTTTCTGCACACAATAACATGACATGTGTGAGTTCCATTGAAATGTGAAAGATTCGTCATCCTTCAAAAAAATCATCGATTTTTCCTCAACTATTTCATTTATATACGCTTTAACATCTTAATTCCATCATACATTCAATAATTACATTGTTCTGACAGCGGTTTTTGCTCTCATGCAATCCCATATTATAATACGTAATGTTATGCAAATTTTAAATTCTAATGTATTTTATGCCATCACTGCCCATTACCATGATTTAGGGTTTGCAGCCCCGGGATCCCGGTGGTTTTTTTCAAATCCCGGGATTAAAATTTTTTTTTGTCTAAATTACAATTTGAAATTTTTTTTCAAAGTATTGGGAATCTGGTATTACATTTAATGTACCTTATTTATTTTTTTGGTACTATATGCGTTTAATGTCAGTTTTCTTGCGTGTTGAACCTTGAAGGGTTTGAGGTGGGTGTTTATGTTAAACCGTAAAATTTGATATGTTTTCTCTTATTTTTTCTTTTGTAACTTTCTCCCCATCGCGAGTGGGGTCAGAAAACGGACATTTCTCCCACCCTCAGGATGTCCGGTGTCAGCTAACTTGGACAGAGGCAATTAGAATTTTTGGAAGATATCTAGTAGGGTTTTCAGTCCCGGGATCCCGGTGTTTTTTCCAATCCCGAAAAAAAATTAACTGATATCTAGATTTAATTTTTATCTAAATTATATTTTAAAAAATTTTCTCATAAAATTTTTTTCCCCTAAGAACTTAATGGTCAAAAATTTATATTTTGTTTATGAAATATGTACGTAGAATTTTTGTGTGCAATTATAAGTGCTATAAGTAAAAAAAAATATATGAACAGCTCTCATTTCTCGTATGAGAGAACGTCGCACAGATCTAAGTGGCTCACTGCAATTCTTACACAATATAAGCAACATATCCAGAATAGGTTTTATCACAGTTCCTTCTTCAATTAAATACCTTTAATTAATAGCGGACCTGCTTGGAAGACTTGAGACACTACAAATCCCATTGCATTACTAACGGCTCATGCAACTGGATCTTCAATTTCAAATGAGGTAACACTTGAAATTGATTCACATTGTGATTCAATAACTGGATCAATTTATATACAAAAACCTTTAAGTGAAGCAGAAGAACTAAATAAAGTTATCAAAGAGGTATATGCACCAATGCAATCTATTAGATTTGAGACAATATCGTCAAAATTTCAAAAAGAAATGTCTCTTTTTTTCAAAATGGAGGGAGACGTGGTGACTACCTGAAAAGAACATATTCCTATTTAATGACGATAATACCTACTAGTTAAGAATCCGAACGTGCATTTTCTTCGGTTGGACAATTTGTAGCAAAAATAGAAGCCGTTTCAACGATGAAACGCTGGACGAGCTGTGTTTTTATAAGCTTATTCACAAAAAATGAAAATACTTTTTTTTAAAAAAATTTCATTTGGTACTATTTTTTTTTATTTTTTATGATGAATTAATTTTATCTGTTTCAATAAAATAACATGTCAATTTTTAATTATATTTTCAGTTTTATTATGCAATTTCAACTATGCTAATATGCAAGTATTTTTAGTAAATAGTCCAATCCTAATACCGGGATTAAAAATATGACACGGGATTGCAAACCCTACCATGATTCTATTTTAAACGTTACAAATGACATTTTCTCTCTCTCTCTCTCTCTTGTTTACGTGTTTTAGTTCAGTTTAACTTTTTCGATCTTTGAGATTAATTTTTTAACAGTTCTGCATGAAACAGATTATGGACTTAACTTCACATTCAATTCTGACATTTCTTTTCGTTTAATACGAAATGATTATTTTTTTGTCATTTTGATAGTTTAAATTTTTTCCATCACCACTTACTGACATGGACCTTTTTTCTTCATAATTGTAACCTTGTTCATTAAACAGGGGTAATTTACATCGCTTTCTGTATAACCAGTCGATACTTTGTCATTAACTTATGTTGATAAAATAACTTCCCCCCTCCCTCTTCGTTTAACGAGGTAGCTGACAATCTTATAATGACATACTTAGTTTATCATCAAAGGAAAACAAGTAATAAAAAAATTAAGTCAATTCCTGCTTAGGTCAACAAAGAAAAATTTTATTTGTTTTTATTAAATAGTTGCAGTTAATATAAATATGTATATACATGACAGAATCGTAATATTAAGTGACAAAATAGAAAGCGATTTTTTTTCTTGCAATTTTTCTTTCTATATATGGTGTTGGACTATTTTTTTTTGTGACAATTTATTCTTCATTTAAATTTAATTACAGGTAAGCCTCCTTTAACGCGGTACTTGTGCAAAGATATTTAGTATTTTTTTCCATAACGCGGTTTAAATTTTCCTACAACGCATTTGTTGTTACATATTCCATTACGCTTCAAATAAAAAATTACATAAAGTGGCATCACTGTAGATTTTTTTTCAACGCTGGCAACCCTTGACTGCTCGAATTATCGAAAAAAAATCAATCAGGTAAACTACGCATTTCACAATTCACTTTTTTCTGTTAATATCTACACGTCACTTGTGATTTGCTTTACGTGGTGTTCATATCTCCTACAAAGCGATTTCTTATAACGCGGCCTTTTTGAGGAACGTATCTACCGCGCTGTAGGAGGTAGATACGTTCCTGTACTCCAAAAAATAGTATAGTAAAAAATAAATCATATTCTCAGAAATTAGGCCATCCCAGGTGGGACTCGAACCCACTACCTTTGGAAGTCCAAAGCGCTACAGGGACACAACAATTTTCTTTTCTATATATATAATGGACTATTATTTTTGTGTTTGTTTCTATTTATTCATTTTTTAATTGAATATTTGAAAAAACTGTATTAACATCAAGTGCCAACCACTACAAGTTTAAAAAAAATTTATTTGAACTTGAATGTGGATGAATAGAAAGAATTTTATTAACGATTGAAAATTTGAACGATATATAGGGAGAGAGTGAACTAACAGTATAAGGAATTGAATGGCATTCGATTGCTCACTGGCTACATTAAAATGAAAGAAACGTAAAAAAGTTGTGCTTTTTTCCGATTAATCAAAATTTTTGTAAGAATACGACTAATTAAACAGGCTTTACCGTTTTATACATTTTTTGTCTTTTCATTGATCGTATTACTCTAAAAAGCTACAATTATAAACCATTACAGCTATAAAAAAAAAAAAGCTTCTTTCAAACGGTATTCACTATTTTTCGACCATTAGTGTAAACCCCCCCCCCCAAATCTTAAATTCTTTATTTGTAATTTGAGGTAATACACTTGCCTCCTAAAGTCAGCATACAGACGATCATCTTTCATATTCATATAAAGATTGATATTTAAATGAAGTCTTTCTGAATGAATACTATATTTTGAGAGTGAAAAATAAACCTTGAGTGGTTTTAGAGTTTACATGAAAAAAATTTTTCATCATGTAAATTTTAAGCAACTGAAGTGTTCCACAACTTTTACTGTTCTTCCTTTTATATTTTGTTTAATAATTACAGAAGAATGTACGAATATTTCTTTTTCTAAAAAAATTACGATCGGTGCCGATTACGTATCTCCCGATAAAAAATGTTTCACTCAGATCAATTCTTTCGAGGAACCAATCAACCGTACTGAGGTATTATTTTAAGTACAATTTTTCTTAGATAAACATTACACACCTAAAATGTTTTGAAAATTTTTACGGTGTGGAGCGCATCATTGCATTCTACATTAGTTGGGGAAATTTTTTTTTACTTAATGTTGCTCGAGTATTTCGCATTACGACTGAGATTCTGTAATGAATTACTCTTGTTAAGTGAGGTTCCACTATAATTCTGCTATATTCCATGCACTCCAAATTCCGCTCTACAGTTATTCCATTACAGTTTACTCTAAATCTAGACCTCAAGATATTTATCAGCAAACTTAGAACAATAAGGGAGAGTGTTATCCATTCGGATTCCTTATCATTCTAAGCACCAGCACAGCATGATAAAAGAGCAATAATTTATATTCCGATACTTCTCAGGAGTCAAATGTTCCTCTTTGGAGCACGTGCAGGTTAGCATGACCACCCAGAGATTTTAGCTATAAAACTCCGATTGCACCTCCCGAATAATTATCATTCAGCAAAATATTAGATTGGTAAAATCTGGTCCTTGGCTTCAAATCGTGTTTTCAGATGAGTACACAACCTGAATAACCCTTTTTAACCAAGTGGAAAAGTACACACAAGCTCATTGTCTTTATCAAGTTAACATGTGTGTGTGTGCTCTTGCTGTATATAAACAGGTCTTCATGAGTAAGAGACAAGCATAAGAGGTCGTTCTGCATGAAAGTCCTTGATCGAGGAGAAATGAAAATGGGACAAGACTCACATAAGTTATTTAGTTCATTCAGTCCAAAATAACATTGATGAAATCTGTTAAACTCTGAACATTTTTAGCATTACTAAAAGAAAGAGTGAAATAAAAACTTTCCACCATTGAATATTGTAACTGGACACGAAATCCATTCTTTCCTTCATTAAATTTTTGATTAACGTCGCAAGTTATTCTGCATGGCGGCCCTAAATGAAACAAGTATTTTAACATCGCCATAAATGAGTTCGCAAGTACACAACCACTACACTAAATAACTTTCCATTATCCAGTTGTAAACCATTTCTAGCAACGGTGGAAAAAAATTAATATATATTTATAATTTAATTATAAATATTTCAGTTTTAATCAAATTCTCACACTAATTAATGATTCTTGATCTTAAAACAATTTCTACCAGGTGTCAAAATATCTTTAAGAAATTTTCTTTCTTTCACTTTTTTCATCAATCTTGTTTTCTCAAAATTCTAAGGAAAAATAAATTTACATAAAACGTCAGAAATTAATGTCAAGATAATCTGTGATGGGAATATTTAATATACATTTTGCTTAATCAGGAAATTTGTCTAAAATTGAAAATGGATGAATTTCGTAATGAATATTCACTGAGTAAACATTTTTTTAATAAGCAATGGATAGATAATTAGTTAATTGAATGTACTCTGGTTGTATTACTAATAGTTGTCTGCAATATTAAAATTCTAGCAACTTAATGTGGCTCTCTCCAAAGTTTAAAAAAAAAAAAATCCTACTTCTTAATGTCGTATATTCTTTTTACATATTTACTTAAAATTATAAACACATTTTTTCTCTAAATCATAATTTTGAAATGCATCTCACTTCATTTAGCATCAAAACCTATAATTTGACCGATTTATCGGCGATTCCTAGTAAAAAAATATCGTTATAGACCACTGGCTTACAGAGCAATTGAAACTTTTCCCTAAATATATTGACGTAATTTCTAAAAATAATTAAAATTTCCCTCCACTTTAAAACACGATTATATATTTTTTATATTAATTTTTCCCAATATATTTAAATAAAGAAAAGGAACAATTCCCACTCTTGCTTGCCTATTACTTAAACATTGAATATGCACAATTTTCTCATCTGTTGTTAACATCACCAAAACAAAAGATTTGATCTATATCCCGATTTTTAACTGCCATGACTACAATTCACAAAATGTGTGTGAATACATCTTGACATTATATACATTTCATGTTATCAGCAAAATGATATATTTTAAATACTCTCCATGTTTCTTGACTCATAACTGATTTTTCAATAAAAATTCAAAGCAAAAACCAGACGAATAATTTTTTTGACACCTAATTAAAAATTATTAGAACTTCTATGAATATTTTTAGTTTAGCATTGCCTCTTCACAATGCATTTTTTTTTTCAAAAAAAAAATTAAGAGGTTCATAACTGAAATAAAAGCTTTAACAAAATGTAAATTAAAAGAAAAAAATATGTTAACAAGCACCTTGAGATTACTATTACCTGCAACTGAGCCAGAAGTTATGTAAATGTCTGTTGTATTCATGAACTGATTAAAAAAAAAATTGAATATGAATATCATCAAATTATGGCTACAGAAAATATGTATGTAATATTCCATGTTTTTGGTTCTAAATTTTTGAAAATGCTCATGTTTATAGTTACTCTTTTAAATAACTTGCACAATCAATTTTCAGACCTATCTGCTTGGAGTTTATTCGGAAAGGATCAACTTTAAATGCTTCTATACTACCATTTTTGGCTGGCATGATTTGGTAATAGTTAATCATTTTTTTTTTCAAATTCTACTCAAGAAAATTATTTGAAATTTTGAGTTAAAATAATTACTTGGTCATTACTGTCTTTAAAAAATAAATTATTAACACATTTCATTCCAAAATAAATACACTACTGTTTATATTTCAAAAACCAATTAAACACTAATATCAAAATCTAGAGAGTGGAAAAAATAAAACAGAAATCAAAAGGAAAATTTTTTAAATATAAAATATGGTTCTTTACTTAAAACAGTAACATTAAAGAAATTAATAGATTTTGAAAAAAGGTACAAGAGTAAAAAACACTCAGTTTGATTTTTCCTAACATTGTAATACTTTACATTTAGCTTTTTCTCGATATAGTATTGTAAAATGACAAAACTGCACTAAATCTTTAACAGCTAAAAATGAATTGTTTCAGGAAAGCAATATAATACAAGCACAGTACTTCAAACAATCAAGCCTAAGATACTTTAACCAGTATTTTAATAATTATTTATAGCAGTTTAACTGAAAAAGTCAAATGTCAAGTAAAAACACTTTATATTAAAATATCCACATTAAAAATTTTATTTAAAAAAATATTAATTTTAATTCATATTGTGTTGAAGCACAATTTTTCTGTAGTAAAAAATATTTTTTAAGAGAATAACATAAGTTTTTTAAAAATTATTGCATGACAATATCGATTATCTAATTTTATTTTTTTTATGTATAGCACAAATTTATGGCTCCAGTATAGCATAATTCTGAGTGATAACATGCTGTTAACAGTCAATTTGATAACCACATTACTACAAACAATGTATGTGCTATGTTATTCTATCATCACAAGTGAAAAGGTAAATATACTTTAGAAATTATTCAAGTAATCAGTAATCAATTTTAATTAAAAACTTGTTCAAAACTAAGAAATGAAATATTTTTGTACATGTGGACAAAAATTTGTAATATATAATTACAAGATTTTTATCTTTTATTTTAGAAAACAGCACAACAAATGTTGGGTACTGCAATAACTTTCCTGTTTTTAACCTATGTATATGGATTTCACGTTATTGGCAAAACTTCAGCAACTAATACAATAGGATTTATGGCAGCATTCAGTAGCATAGCAGCAAGTGCTGCACCTTTAGCAAGTGTTGTAAGTATTTAATCTATTGTATACATTATTTAAATCTCCACATATACATACTTTAAAATTTTTAACCTCTGAAAATAACATGAACTAACTCTTGAAAATAACATACGTTTAAACTCTAGCATAAACTGGCAATATTTGGTATATTTTTGTGATATGGATTTTTAAATCTTACTTCAATGCATAATACTTTATTTGAAAACATGTATATTTAATGGATAAATATTAAAGTCAAAAATGCAAATGACATTTTCTATAAGATCGAAATAGATAAAAAAAAGCCAATTCAACTAAGCATTTCAGATGAAATTCTTTGAGATGCATCAATTTGTAAATTATATCCATGAATTAAATCTGACACATTACCTATTGTAAACATTAAAAGGCATTAACAAAAACAAATACCCAAATCAGCTCTAAACTATTTAATAATTCTTCCAACAGCTAATATTCTAAAATAAAACATATTTATAGAAAACGGTTCTTTAATCATTTGGCTGTTTATAAAAGTCACATATGTTTTAGATCCCAAAAATCTGGAAATTGATAAATACAGAGAGGAGAGCTTAAAATGTACAATCATTCTGAATAAGTTGATTAATCAACTAGTTATTTTAAATGTTTAAAATAGTAAATAAACGTAATTTTTAAATGTGATTCAATATCCAGAAAAAGAAGCTTTGATCAATTGTGTCACTAAGCAAAATCGAGGCTATTAGTGAAGACTAAATTTAAACATGGTCAAGTGTTGAGGACAAAACTTGAGCTGGCATTCCACTCCTTCAAATTTTTACATCATACCAACATAAGGTGTTAGTGCATTAAAAATTCAACATGCATTAGCCCTTCTACACAGTTAATTTTTAGAGTGACAGGACTTTAATCCATAAATAAACAAGATATTACCCATAACTTTGCAACCATGATCAACTGACTATACATTCGGTTGCTATATTACACAAACATCCTATAGTTTAATAGATAAATTTACATTCTATATTCTCTGAAAAATAGTAAGCCAGAATCTAGTCATGGTAATAAACTGTTTAAATTTGAATTAAAAATGCCTCCTTTTAACTCAATTCAGAAACTAATCCAGTAAAATAAACATGGAGAATTGTTCTGTAATGCATATAAATGATTGAAATGTTTATTTTTCTTAACATAAATGAGTCATCTTAGTTATTAAATTTTATTTGCAGTCACAAGTTTTCTCAACAAAAAGCTCAGAAAGTTTACCAGCTCCAATAATTTTTTCAACATTTATTGTCACGGCTCTATGGTTCATTTATGGGGTACTCGTAGAAGACAGCTTCATTCAGGTATTTAAAATTTTGTCCACTAGGTTCCTTTTGACAAAAAATCGTTTAACTTGCCTCACAAAACGAAAGTAGCCAATTTGTATCTGTAAAAACATATAGCTCCAATTTTTTTAATTAAGTTTAGGAATGGATGAATTATTAATCAGATCAACAGCATGTTTTTCCTACTTATTGCAATTTAAAGTACAAAGAAATTTTCACAGTCAAATGAATGAAGATGTAATTTTAATGATGAAAATTAATGTTCTCTCACTTACATAGAAAATAGCTTAATTTAACAAATTGTTTAAAACTCCTATTTAACTACATTTGTCTAAAAAAAAAAAATTAAAATCTCAATATTTGAACTTTATTAATACACATTTGCACAGAGAATATTTTGCACTTGAAGTAACTAATTCTTTTAAAATAACCATATGCAAAAATTCTTAATGAACTTTAATTAAAACATTTAACAATACATTATTTAATCATCATTAAAAGCTTAAAAGAAGTAAGGGTTCTTATTTAACTATTAATAATTTTTTATCATTCCAGATTCCAAATTTCATTGGTGCAGTACTTTCTGGATTTCAATTGAGTCTAATAGTTATTTATCCATCAACAAAGGTTATCAAAAAAGAATAAGCACAAAGAAACTTATCTATTGCCATCGTTTTAAAGAGCTGTTCATACAATTAGGTACAATAAGCATTTTATCAATATTTTCATTACTTTAAAATAAATTTATTTTATTCATGCCTTTTTTTAATACTGAAAGTGTTTATCAGCATACTTTTATCAAACACACAAAAAGACACCTCAGTATTATTAACCACAAAGGAATATTTCATTAAAGGCATGATTTAAAATTTATGCTATAATTTTTTAACGAGGTTCACTTGATCACAGAATATTTCTTTATTTACTTAAATACTATATTCTTGCATGCATTATAATTTGATTTTTATTCATGCTGCACTCTAAACTACACTCCAAAATTATGAGGTCTTTTGCATTGCTTAAGTGACAAGGATGACATCAAGATTACTAGTTTGAAAGGAAAGAAACAACTAAATGAAAAATGACAATTTATTATCAAACTCTTATTTTATTAAAAAAATTCCAAGTAGACAACTATACATTTTAACATTTTGTTATATAAAGGTAACAATATTACACAAAGTTTAAGCAGCTTTTTTGAAAACTTCAAGAACTTCAAAATGTTTTTCTAAGGATCTTGGTTCCGATTCAAAATGAAGCGTCCGTGAAACATTCATACCCATTCGACAAAGATTTTCTCGAAATATTTTTTCTTCTCTGCCAATTCTTGGTCTAGTATCACAAAAAATTTGATAAGGTGTTACATGAATATGCACATCCATTTTCATTGTAGAAAAATTATGTAACACGTTTTTATCTGTAACCCAAGTGCTGGAACAACCAGAATGTCCTCCTTCTAACCAATACATGCTTGATATGTTATTCACAAATGATGATACCTCGTCATCTTTATCTTCTTGAAGTGATTGAAATGAATACAAAAACTGGTTTAAAACCACACATCCTTTGCTGAAACCAATTACAGTTAAAGGAATTTCTATTAAATTTAGAGGCTCCAGTACAGGCAAATTAATGTTATTTTCGATTATTGACGATGCCTCATTTTGTTTCTTCTGTATCACTGTACCTGTATTAGATAGAAGTAATTTTAAATGCTTTAAAGAGTCAATATTTTTTTCATAAGTAGGTGCTCCAAAATTATTCACATTAACAAAATTTTCATAACAGCTAAAGGTCATGAGAGACATTTTTGCTGGTTTCACAATAATTATTGCTTGTTGAGGAAAATGGTTGTGTAATAATACAGCAGTACTCTCCAGGTCCCATTTTGAATAATGTTGATTATCTCGATGAGCAAGCATTTTTTCTTTATAATCCTAGACATATGTAAATTATAACATGTAAATAATGTATGTGCATATACAATTACCAGATTACCTGTTCAGCAATTTTTTCAATACATTACATAACAATGGTTCAATAAGTATAATATATTAGGCATGCAACAGAAGAAAAAATAATTTTAATTGTAGTATGAGTCGAGTACAACCTCTTGTACAAAGAACTTAATAAACCATTTTAAAGAAGGCTGAAACTACAACTAGTAGCACATTTATAATGGAGTTTTGAAGAGAATTAATTTTAAGAATTGTAAGATTATCTTCCAAGAACACTTTTACTTTTCACACATTATAAACTGTTCACAGCATTCCTTCTTCAGAAGTTACCATTAAAATTAATCTCTTTCCTAAACTGCTGACACCCAAGATCTTTTCCTGAAAATTTTTTAATCATATTATGCAAAAAGGACAGAACATTAAGAGGGGAAGGGGTTAAAACAGTTTTAAAAAAGACTTCCTCTAATCTTGTTTTACATTTTATTCCCAGTACTTTTCTACTTAAGTACATTAATATTAGAATTTTACTAAACACCAATTAAAAATTATTACAGTTATACATGGGATCATTGATAATTTTTAAATTTAAAATCAAAACCAGAGAGATAAATAAAGGAGTAATTTTGCCTGATCATATTAAAAAAACAAACATGAAACTATCACAATTATTTCACGTAGTATTTAACAATTATAACTAAAAACAATAGAGACCAGATTACTGGAAAATTACTCTAAATTTGTTTGAAAAGCAATTCAATTTTTGATTCAAATTAATACTGTGCAGTACAATAAATTAATGAACAAAAGCATCTATTCTGTATAGGTATTCTTTAAGTCATTTTTGAAAAATGAAAATTGATAAAAACACTCCATAATTACTGGATTGGAACAATTTAATTGGTTTAACAAAATTCACATCCTGGTTGAATTTGGAGCAAGCTTTATGAAGATAAGTTAAATTTAAATATTTAAAGTCTTGTAGCATAAAAAAAAGGGTAATTATTTTTCTGGTTTACGGTAAAAGAGCCAAGTAAGATTAAAATATAATGAAGATCCATCAACCTAAGCATGACTATGCTAAATGAATACTTCATATGTGAAATTTCTATATTCATTTGTGCAATATCACTGATGTGTCTTGTGTAGACTTTTCTTAATGGTTTTTATTTTAAAAACATGATTTAGTTAAAAAGGAATACTGTAAGAATATTTAGTACTTTAAATCATCAGTTTTAATTTATATTAGGATTCTTAAAAGTATGAAAATTGGAGAACAATTATACAAATTTCTGCACCGCACCTCACACTGGGGAAAAAAAACCTTCTTTGCATGATTACTTTCATAGAATACAAACTTCTTTTCATGAAGTTGATCAACTTAATTCTGAAAAGAAATTCTTAAAAATGCATAGAAAGTATCAATTAATGTCTATTTTTAAATATGATCATCTGAGTAGAATCAATCCCTATCAAACAAAAACAAAAAAATGAAAGAGGGGAACTGATTATAAAAACAAAACATATGAGTTAATATGTTAACTTGTAAACATACAAATTAATAAAATCACAAGTCTGAAGTAATATTGCATTAGACATTTCCTAAAACTGTATTTTCCCACCATAAAAATGCTTTCAACAAGAAAGTTCCATAGCTCATCAAAAAAGAAATTTTGTTACAGTTGGAAATTTTTTTCCCCTTCAATGTAAGATATTAAATACATTTATTACTAGTAAATTAGCAAGGTAATGATAAATAAAAATTAAACTTAAAATGTACATGCATTTCTTTTTTGGTAAAAATAATTTGACTAGTTTTTATAAAATTTCCACTTCCAAATAACAGAAATAAACATAATAGGACATTTAAAAAAATACACCCATTAAGTTTTTAATGTGATCTTAATAATAAAGAATAACACTAATCTGTAACAAAGTATGTACAGCCTGAGAACAATGTGAATCACATACCAGTTTTACATATATTTGTAAATACAAATTTAATTTTCATAACTATTGTGTTACATATTCTATTCTACATAGAATGTGGAGATGTGTTCTAAAATATCTTGTATACCTCAAACTTGTGGTAAATGAGGATTACATTACATGTGATGGATGAGGAGAGGGTAGTTGGTTTGTTTCTCATTATCAAAGGGAACTAGATGAAACATTCCAAGGACCCCACACATGTTCTGGTTCTTGAGAGATGAAAAGAACTTTGATCAAAAAGTCAATAGAAGAAATGAAAGTTGGTTCTGTACAACATCAGCCAAGGCCTCCAGTTATATATAACAAATTTTCATTGTTGCTCACTATCCCTGGTATTATCACAGACAACAGACGCATCATACTGCTTCACTTCTTAAATAATAAGCCCCTTAGTGCTATAATGACCCTCACATATAAATTGTTTCTTTTCACGGACTGTAGAAAACTTAATATAATTACCTGGAAAAATTTCTTGCAGAAGATACATTACTTTAGCTACTTCTCAACATGATAACCACCACAACTGTAATACTTGTCTTACCATGAAACAAGCACATCAGAACTGCCTGCAAGTCTCTCTGTGAGAAAAGTGATGACCAGACAAGAACTATTTCAAGTGCAATAAGAGGTGGAAGTTGCCAGATGTGGGCGAGTATTTTTGTGGATCGATACAACATCAGCACTAAGCATCTCACATTTCTTGTTCTGGATGGCTTGTTGTTCTTCAGTACATTAGTAAGAGCTTTATTAAGGATCTTCAGTCAGCAGGAGAAGAGGTGAGAACCCTGACATCTTTACACAATCTAACATTAATGTAAGCAATCAAGAAGTTAAAACTGCCACATACGATGGCCCCACTCTTACTATTTACACTGCTTGTGCCTTTAAGATTATGTCCTTTGTAATTTGCAGCATAATCATTTGGCAAGGTGGGGAATTTACTTTCTGGATAGTCCTTGTAACGTAAGAGGTTAATAAAAAGTTAGGGGCTCCTTATATAGGAAAGAGTTTATGTATTCCAGCATGGGACTACCTCCCGTCACAGAACCTTCGTGACCCATGAGTGGCTATCAGAAAATTATTGTGATCATGTGACGCAAAAAATGTGGCTTCCATTGAACCTTAAGGACTACTACATTTAGGGCATTGTTGAGAGGAAGACAAATAAACAGCCTTTCAATGCCAAGGAGCTATTGAAGAGTGCCATTTTTGTACGTTATAGCCAACATGAATAAATATCACCTGATACAAGCATGCTATCATTTTTTAAAGTCAAAGCAATTTTATTGAAAAAAAAAAACTATATCAACACATGACCAAATATTATGCAATAAAATTTTTAACCACATCCACAGATAAAAATATTCTGCATGCATGCAAATTAATGCAGTGATTTTCAACCATTGTGTCGTAGCACTTTTGAGTGCTGCCAAATTTTTTAAAATTATTAATCGTACTCTTGAGAGGAAAAAAAAAAATCTGGAACAAAATTATTAGGTTGTTTTATGGAAATTATTCATAAAAATATTATTGACCATTTGACCACACAAGAGAAGAGTTATTTATTACTTCCTAAATTTAGATTTAACACAATTTGTTTGGGTTGATAATCCATTTGTGATAACAGATACATCTGTATAAGAATAAAATTTGAATGAAGAGGGAAAACTAATTTTGCTCTGTAATAATTGAGATTTAATTTCAAAAGAATCAGTTAATTCATTTCGGATTAAAATTTGAGATGATAATCTCATAATAGCCAAAAAAGCTTTAAAGGCAATATGGTACCATCTTCACGATTTTTTAAAAATTTTAATATTTGATATTTGGTTTTAATTGTATTTCATAAAAAGGTTAATATTAAATAATAATTCCATACAAATTTTTTTAAAGCTTTTTTAAGCATTTTCCAAATTTTTAAGGTTTTTTTTTAAATATATCTCTTTTTATTCAAATTTTTTTTTTCCAAGTACCTTATACTATACTACATAAAACTGTGCATGGGTATTTTTCTGCTGCTGCTCTTTAATTTTTTTGTAGTTAAACTCCCAAAATTCTCAAAAAAACATTAATTCTGATTTTGAAATTTTTTAAAAAAAGTACTAAACATGTTAGAGCTAATTCCATGCACAGTTTTACAAAACATACATTTCAGAACACGTATAAAAAATTTCAAACCCATACTTCAATTATCAAAAAAGCCTTAGGGTTTTGAATAACAGTATATGTACAAAAATTCAACATGGAGAAATATGAGTTTGAAGTTTTCATTTCATGAATAGCATGATATAATATTCATCGAACAGTCTGAAACTTTTATGTACTGTTAATTAGCTTATTTAAAACTACTTACCATAAAAAATTGCACAAATGTAGAACAATTAAACAGTATACTACCATAATGAATACATAGAAAAAAACGAATGAAAGATCAATATTTCATAAAACTTTATCTTAATTATTATAATAAAAAATAAATACACTTCAGAGCTAATTTCATGCTCAGAGCTAATGCACAACATGTACAAAAGATGTTTATGCCTTTATTTTTTATTTACATGATTTTAAAAGCCTTCGCATGTTAAATATTGTACACGAATAAAAGCAAAATCAAATAACAATTTATAGGTAAAATACATCAAAATCTAAGAACTGTATATGTGCATTTGTTTAAATAAATACCTTAAAATATTTTAACAATAAAAGTGTTGAATCTCACACACATGGGATATATATATCACCAAGAACATATATAAAAATGGAAGAGTTTTTCTATTCTTGCGAATTAGATTTTTAATTATCTGAGTTATCAAAATGAGATTTAGTATTTGTGCTATCCGTTTTGAAGTTTAAATTTCATTCATAGTAATATCATGGAAAGCACGCACAACTTTTAAAACTTGACCAAATCCATTTGATCTTCCAGTAAATAATTCACAAACTAGAATTTTTGCATGAATTGCACAATTATTTCTTAAAATGATTTATTACTGCATATATAATGTCAATCTCATTGATGCGCATTAGAAAAATAATTAATTCATTTTTTATCCGGCTCTTTTCGAGCAGATAATCTGAAATGTAGGCGTGGTAATTGCTGTTTAGCATCAAACATTGCTCCATTACTTAATGAAAAATGCAGGTAAAGCTTTGAAATTTTGCAGGCATATTTATAAAGGTTCGGGGTATCAAATAAGCCAATAAATTTTTTTTGACAGTTTAATGATTTTTAGGGTACTATATCGCCTTAAACTATTGTTACAATTTTCTATATGTTATTTGTGTGAATTCAGATTTTCAGCATTACCAAATATAAAAATGAAAAAAAAAAAAAAAAAAAAAAAGATTGAAACTTTTAAATACATATGACAAAATGAGAGTGGCATTATTTTTAAGACCAAATATAAATAAAATTATGAAAAATCACTAAGCTCAGATTTCGCATTAAATGTATTCTGATAATTAATTACTCAACAAACATTTTTTTTTGCTTTTGTCATACATATTTTGTTTAACATTGGAAATTATTATCAGAAATTATTTTGCACAGTATATTATAAATAAGTAAAAAATTTCTCAACTTGTTTGTGTGCTACCAAATTTTAAAGGCAAAATGTTAAAAATTTTTGAAAGAAATTATTAAAATTGTTGCGCAAAGTCACTAAAAGTGTACTGCACCAAAAAAAGGTTGAGAATCACTGGATTAGCGTTACACTGCTTGCATCATCAGAGAACTTATGCAAGAGCATGGCATTTACTCATGCAATCAATATAAAAATATCTAAAGAAAAAATAAAGAAAGAAAGAACATGCAACTGGTATAACAAAATATTAGTTATTTTGATCATTTAACAATAATCATTGAAAGAAGCTTCTGAAATAACATTTGAATTTTCAGTGGATGTTAAATTTGGAGAAGATACATAATTCTTGATAGCAAAACGAACAAAATACAAAATTTTAAATGAAATTATTTTTACAAGTTGAAAGCGAAAAATTTTTGACACATTAACTTTTAGTAAAATAGCATGAATATTTGTTAACTCGTTCAGAACCAGCCCCCCCCCCCCGGCAAATTTCCCAGCCAAGTTAATTTCATTTAAAATCATTACTGGAACTAAATACACTGAAATTTACAGTTTATTATCTTTGATAATACCTAAATATATTGTAGTAATATTTTGACAGTATTTTTATTAAAAAAAAAGTTAAAATAATACATACTTTTAGAAAATGACAAAAATTTCATACATTTGCACTTGAATATTAAAATACCGGCAATGCAATACCGGTATTCACTAGTTTAAATACTGTGGTTTTTTGGTATTTACTTGAAATTTTTAAATTGTTTCTTATATGTTCAGGGATCACCAACATAGCAAAATAGTATACGTTTTTGTGTTTATGTTATAGTGTTAATTATTGCACCATGATTAAAATATATTATAAATGAAATAATTTTACGTCCACTTCAGAAGGTGAAGATATTAAACATCTTTATTCCGCTCATTCAGTTGTTTTTACTTTTATTTTTCCTAGCTGGTTCTAGAGTTCTAAGGCAACTCATTAAATCCATCACTTGATTTTTTCCATTGCCAGATACAATGTGATAAAAGACTTACTAATCTGAACTTAAAAATATAGACATATATAAATCATTTCTCTGACAAAAAGAACTAAGTTCTCGTTGAAAAAGGAATAACATATCCAAGCTCACCTACCTTCCTTCATCCATCAACACCTGTTACTAAACTGACTCCCTAACGGGTGAAATTAATTAGATTGTGAAAACAAAGTTGCATCATATAATCAAGAGAAGTTATACAATATCTGAATCACATCCAAGGCCAAAACTGTCCTCTTCCAGCTCAGAGCGATACTGCACTGATAGTCTGATATTCATATCTGAGAAACCCAGGTTGTAATGTGAAGAAAATGCGTAATATTTAGATATTTTCTAAACTGGTGAGTTCATTATTCACATTGTATCATACTTAAGGATTCAAAATGTTTTTCAGATAAATTATATATATATATACTCAAAATAATAATCCATAATAATCAATAAGAATAGCTTAAGTGAACAGGAACTGTCTCTTGAAGAAAAATTGGAATTAGCGATAACTAAAAATATTTCAACAAACCAAAATACAGTGCAGAAATCAGCTATATCCAAAATCATCTGACGAGAAATCGATTTTTTTTGAAGATGAGGGATTTAGAGGTAAATACTTGGAAAAAGTATATCACACATTGCTAACAATACCACCAACTAGCGTAGATGCCGAAAGAGCGTTTTCAACATCTGGTAATTTTTGCACAAAATTATGTTCCAGGCTTTATGACAGTACGATTGATGCATTATGTTTTTCAAGAACACATTTCAAACATTTAACTTTTAAAACATTAAGAACATTTCAATAATTTGTAATAGTTCCACAGACTGAATAGTGATATTTGTACTTTTTTGTGATTTAAATAAATAAGATGTTCCTTTATTTTTTTGTGATTCTTTATACAGTTACAATTTATAACTTAAAAATGATTTCTTGTGATATTTACACTTTCTAATAAAACTGGCAAGTAAAACAAAGAAACACACACATGTGTTTTCTTTCTTTTTCTAAAACTTCTAATACCGGTATTAAAGCCAGTATTACGTTCTAAGAAATGCTGAATACCGGTATTGAACTTTTGGTCCGATATTGCAATCCCTACACTCATATATATATCCCAGATTAAATTGGAACCGAAAGCATATATTAAAGGATCAAGTTCTGCAAAACATTATTCGAGGGGTACTTTAACCCCCATCTGGGGTAAATTAAAATAAAAACACACCAAATTCAAATCAAACTCATAAGATTATGGAAAGGGTGATCACATGTGTGATCATAGTCATGAACGGATAAATTATTATGAAACATTTTTTCAGTCTAATGAAAAATTTGTAAATAGAAATACCACACAGTGACTATACGAAAACAGCAAAGATACTAGATTATTTAAATGCTTGATTATTTAATAAATAAATGGAAAAGATTCTGAGGGATAATTAAAATTGGACACCTATCTTTGCTTTAGCAAACTGAATTACTTTATGTATTCCAAATATATTAACCACTCGTGCTGGCAAAAAATTGACTGATGCATGTACCAGAACGGTCGTTTCTGTAACAATCGCATGATCGACGTATGTACCATGTCGTGGGCAATTCAGTGACAAAAGCATTACGACGTGTGTGGCAGTCTTTCCAGCGCAAGTGGTTAATGCTATGCTTGTTCATATATAGTTTTAAGAAAATATACCTTGTTTGCCTTAAAAATGAATTCAACTAAAAAGAAATAATTCTCAAGTATTTCAATTCTACTTTTGCTGGTTTGTTAAATAATTTCAATAAATTGATAACTTTAAAAAATTAATTTTTTTAAAAAAATATCCTCCCCTCCCCTCTTTACGTTTTTTTTATGAGGAATGGTTACAATCTACTAATTCCTAAAAGCATTTTAAATTATATAACTTGATGATGAAAACACCATAGAATTCTTAAATATCATTACATATTTTTACCATTACAATTTCTTATTTATGTGATAAAAAATGGTTTTAGCAACAGGATTTAATTTTTTTTTCAATCTTTAAATAAAAATGATTTTTTTAAATATAAAAAAGATTATTTAAAGTGACATATTTATTTACACCTTTGAATAAGAAAATTATGAACATCCAAGCTTACCTGCATATCACCTCCAAAGAATATAATACATCCAACTGGTGGCTGACCAACAGAGGAGTGATATACAAGTTCATTGCTCCTATTAAGATATCCATCCACATTTCCTAATCTCATAGGTCCAATGGAAATAGAATCTGCTGCCATGCTAAATAAAATATTTTTCCAGATTCTTGAAATACCAGTCATGTGGTAATCAAATAATCTGAAAAATAAAACAATATTAAAGTAAAACTTTTGATATAATTAAGTATAATCAAATTTCCAGTTCAATGCAATGAATTTGAATTCTAACAAAGAATGCTTTAACTTTTAAATATTAATTCATTAACATTAAAAAGAAAAATACAATTTTTTCATTCATAAAATAGAAATATGCATTCCAAAATATTTTACTTTTTAGTAAATAATGTATCAAATAATCAGTACAAAAAAAATCTTAAAAGATTTAAGTATACATTTTTTTACTGAACATATGTGAAAAAAGAAAAGTGCTCAATAAAATGATGCAATTGTAAAATTGATGATGCTCATATTTATACATGTTTCAAACAAACAATCAAAGAAACTAAAAATAAGTATTTAAAGAATAAAAGTAACAAATATTGAAAGATTTTTATGGTAAAAAAATTACACGGAATTTCAGCTTATAGAGCCTTTAAAATATATTAAATAAATACAATAAATAAAAATTCTTCGTATTACGAATGTTTTCAGGAAATTTGATACTGGGTACAGCATTCACATATTACAAAATTAACACAAACTATTGTAAAATATTACACTATAAAAAATTAAGCTTTACTCCAATACAAAGTTAATACTTATTAAACCTTAAATTTAAATTTCTGCTTACATTATATGTTTAAAAAAAAACCTTTGATGCTGTCAATACAAAATTAAAAAAAAAAACCTTTATTATAAAATTGCATAAGTATCTATTTTTTTTTAAATGACACTTTTAAAAAATATTTCACATACCAACTTTCACTTTCTTGTGTAACAAAGAAATGCGATCTTCACAAGAAAAATATATTCTTTAACAATGATTAAAACCTTAAATACAACATATTAAAAAGACAGCTTTATTTTAAACAAATTTAGCAAACATTTTTCTCTTACTTGATGTAATATCAGAAAACAGAACCCAAACTGAAAATACTTAAACAGAAAAATGCCATAACATTATAACAGTTTTAATATTTATGGAACATTTATAAAAATGAGTTAAAATTTAAAAACAAGTAAACATTTTCTTTTATAGAAATATTTTTACATTTAAATGTTGAAATATAGAATATACGAAAAATATTTCACACAGGGAAAATATTAAATGCACAGACAAAAGCAATGTATTGAAAAAACTGCTTAATATGCATCAGTGAATATATTCAATTGTATTACTTTTAAATCTGGAAAAATATTTTTAATTAGAGTTCTGTTCTATAGCATTAGTTGAAGGCAGCCTTAACAAAAACACAGTTTGACCTTTATTCAAAACAAATACTTGCAACAAAATATTTAATAAATAGAAATAAAATTATAAATTATTGATAACTATTTAGCTTCGTAAAAAAGAACCTGGTAAAATCATGCAAGCCAATCAGGTTTCCATTTATTTACATCTTTCAGACGCAATATAATTCATTACAAGTTCTTGCATATAAACGCTATTTGAATTTTGAAAAGAAATGTCAGCAGTTAAACAAAATATGTGAAATACTAACTAACTTGAAATTATGAATATATACTTTGTTAAATTTTAAATACAATAAATGATTTAAAAAGCAGTCTATGAATACTAATATTCATAAAACTTTTAAAACTCCTGAAGTATTAAAAAATTTAATTTAAATGTTATACACAACTTATTTAAAGTAAATTAACTTTGAAAGCACTTACTCTCACCAATTTGAACATAATTTGGTACATATATTAACAATCACAACTTTTCTACATGCAAAAAACAAGAAATGAGTAGAAAGAGAGAAAGAATGTAATGCAATTTGGTATTTCTTACAAACAAGAATTTTAAAATGACAAGCTACACAAAATAAATATATCTATACTAAAAAGATTCATGTTAAACTAAGTTGGCAATTGCTTCTGCAACCTTCATTAGTAAACATAACATCAAAATTCTTGAATAAAAAGAGAATGTAACAAGACTGACAATAGTTAATTTATTATCAATACTATATATGTTTATAATCAGTTACATTTATATGTTTGAAAACAAAATCAATCCATTATATTAAATATTTGGGTCATTATAATAATTATAAAAATTTATTGTATAGTTTACAATTTAATAATAATTAAAGACAGTTCGTAATTTTATAGCATCAGTTACCTATACATAATTTAATAAAGTTTCATCCATTTCAAATTTCACGAAATTAACATTGGAAAACAAAAATAGTCAGATTGCCAACTCGGTTTTTTTAAAACTTCATATCATTTTCATTTTCTACTACTAAAAACAATTTTTAAAACTAAAACTCCCCCATACAGTTAAATTTTAAAATAGCATGCATTATAATTTTAAAGTAACACATTTCGCTGTTACATGTAGAATAGAAACTTACAATGAATATTGTACACTATATTTCTACAAAGGAAATAATAGATGCAAAAACTTGAAAGAATAAGTGAATTAGACAAGGATAGAAATATGAGAAGAACACAAAACCACCAGTTTTATAATATATGTTTAAAATATTCAAATGCAAAACTGAAAGTTACAGAAAATACAAGCCAAGTTATAATAGATAACTTCAACTTCAAAAGCAAATGAAATGGTATTTCAGTACAAAAGGATAAAAACAATTCACATTATTCAAATTGGGCAATAGCTCACTAGATTATTAATAAAATTTAACAAAGGCATTCAATTGTTGGGAATATGCAAATACTTTCAAAGAATTTATCTAATTAAATTTAACTGCCACAAAATGCAATAAAATTTTTAAAGTACAGTTTTTTTCCCAGCACATTTTGACTGTACAAATAAAAAATGCACTGATTATCAAACATAATCTTCTGTAAAGAATTTTCGACATTGCAAAGTTTTCTTTCAAAGAATTATATGCCCAACAATTCTTATGCAAAGAAAACTTGAACATTTAATTGCAAATATAGATACACAACATCCACAGTTTACAAAATTTACAAATACAACATATGTAAGAAGCAAGACCTTACCTTAACTTTGATACACAAGATACAATCATTTCTTTTTGTCAGTAAGCTTCATCACATAGACTTGTCCTCAATACATTAGGCAAGATGAATAACATAATTAGTAGAAGAAAAGATTTTAATAAGTGTAATGCACAGTTTGAAACTGGACTAAAAAGAGAAATAAGATATAACATTCATACAAAAAGTCATTTAATGAACAATGTACAGGAAATATGAAAGGATTCCTTTTCTTTTTACAAAACCTATGAAATTCTCCAACAGTGAATAATTACTTTCAAAAGGATACTTTAAATATTTCAGTTTCCTTTTAATATTTTACATTACTTACAAAAAGTATCAAATTTTTCTTACTGTAAATACAAAAACATCCCACAATCCCAGTAGTTCTTGACAACATTTGGGTAAAACACTGTTAAAGTACAGAAAGCTGATTCATAAATCAGGCATGTCAAATAAACAAATTCCCCTTTAAACAATAATGAAATCATACTTAATCACAAAACATCAGTATAACAATTTTGCATACTAAATGCATTCATATAACTTAAAATGTATTCACAACTATGATATGTTACATTTTTTGTGAAATAAGAAAATATTTTTCATATATTATAAAAATAGGTTTCAATATAGTTTAAAATTTTAATTTCATACTCAACTAATAGTTAGAGAGATTTAAACAGTTAACATACTCACCAAATTATATTTTGGTATATCTCAAGCCAAATATTTAAAAATATGGCGAAGTATCCGTACCTTCTAACAATGCAATGTGACAGCTTTAAGTTGATAAAATATTGTGTACATTGTAAACATTTTTCAATATTGAAAACTAACTCCATCATGTAAAAGAAAAGTTGGACATTTTAATAACATGAAAATCATTTGGAACAAAAATTTTTTTCAACTTCACTCTACAAAGAAAAAAATTACATTTCCACTAGACATCTGTAATTCCATGGGTAATTTGTAGATTTCCTGTGTAGAATTTTCTTTTGCTTCTTCAAAAAACACAATTTCCATTCTCCATAACTTGTAAATGCTGAAAAGCTCAATAATTAACAATTTAATAATTCCTAAGCAAAACAGCTGTTATGATTTGCAAAGTTTTAATTTTAGAAAAAGTTTGCCTTTTTATTCAACATAGATAAAAAAAAAACACCTTCCAATAAATATCTTAAAAAAAAATTCATAGAGATATTTCCCAATTACAAACTGCATTTTTTTAATGCTCAAATATAATTAAGACTGGATACAAATTCTAAACCAAAACCCATTTAACAGAAATTTATTCTGAAAAACTTGATTACTTTTAGCATAATTACAAATGAAAATCATTCTATTTATAAAACAGCTGCAGAAGTACAAACAAAAAAAGACTATGCACTTTTAAATGTAAAAACAATATGATAAGCACAGCTGTTTAAAAAACATTCTTTAACAGGTAAAATGAATTATAATTTTAAAATTATAAGTGACAAAACAATATGCAATGATCATTAAATTGTACCAGCTCTATTAAATGTCAACTTATCATTCAAATGTTTAGTTCTTGGTACATATCACATATTTACAATGATTTAAAAATACAAGACAAAAGTATATCATACATAAATAAGGTTACAGTCATAAGATTTTTACTCTTTATTTCAATTCAAGACAGTTACAGGGATATTTTTAGAAGGATAGCAAGAATGGAATGATTTAAACAATATCTGACTACAATTCAAATTATTGAAACAATTACAAGACTACAAATTGAAGCGAATCATAACATGGATTATATATTCCTTTTAACACACAAGAAAAGAGAAGAAAGGGAAAAAAAATTACATTTAATGACGACTGCTTCGGCGGTCTCGATCATGATCACGATCCTTGTCTCGATAGCGATCATCGTGATAACGATCCCTCTCTCTGCTTCTATCTCTATATTCACGATCACGGCTACGTGAACGATCACGTCTGCTGGACTTTTCTCTCCTGGAAGAACGCTCTCTTGACCTCTCTCTTTCTCGAGAACGGGCCCTTTCCTTGCTTCTGGATCCATACGATTTTGACTCAATGCCATGTAAAGTATCCTGAAGGGAGCTAATCAATATTTTGCATCTCTCATCATTAGCGACTTTGGATTGCTTGATCAATGAAATAGCAGTGACCAAAGTCTCAATAGCACTGGCATAATCTGCTGCACTTGCATCTGCTACTGCTCTAGCAATGGCACTACTAGAAACAGTTCTGTTACGTCCCATGATTTCTTCAAATTCTGCATCACTTACAGTTGGAGTAGAAGATTCAGCACCCCTTTCGCTAACAGATCGATAATCAGAAAACTGAACTGGTGGAGGACGACTGTATAAATCTCCTCCTTGTGATGTAGGCGCAAGACCAGGAGGAACGCCTTGTTGGTGAAAGAAGGCTGGATTAATATGAGGACTTGGTATAGGTGGAGCAGGTGGCGGAATGGAAGGAGGTATTCCTTGTCCGGGAGCAGGTACAGGTGGAGGAGGTCTATTAGGTGGACCCACTGGCTGAGGAGGTAGGCTCACATGTTGAGGTGGAGGTTGACTTAGATGTCTTTCCCAATCATTAGTTGGAGGTGGTCCTCGAGTATCAGGAGGAGGTACACTTCTTGGTCCTACTGGTGGCATAGGTCCCCTAGGAGGTGGAAGTCTCATATTATTAGGTGGTGGAGGCCCAGGCCTAACTGGTGGAGGAGCTTGCAACCCAGGAGGAGGAGGAGGAGCACCTGTATTAATCTGAGGTGCACTAGGACGAGTTGGAGGTGGTGGCATATGTGGAATTTGCGGAGGAGGTGCTGAAATCCAAGGGGTTCGACCAGGTTGATACTGAGGTGGTGGAGGTCCCTGAGGTGGAGGATGCATATGTGGTCCAGGAGGTACACGTTGCTGCTGTTGATAGTTTTGAGGGGTACTGTTTCGACTTCTTGACCTTTCCTGCTGCATGGATCGATTATCAGCACGCATATCTCTACTATCACGGTCTCGTTCTCTGTCTCTATCTCGACTGCGCCTCTCACTAGAATTTTCATGACGATTTCCTCCACCATGACCACCTTTTCTGGACTGCAACTCAAAATAATTTAAATTTTGCCTGGTGCATGCAGTTACAGCTGGATTTTGACCATGCAATTCCTTTTTAGGTAACTTCTCCATCAAAGTACAAAGTGATTTCTCTGATCTTAATGCCACTACACAAAAACCCTTTGATTGACCATTTGCACGATTTTCATAAAATTTTATCTCAACAATATCTGTGACTCCAAGGCTTTGCATGGCTTCTGTTAAATCTTGATCGGTCGTCCACCATGTCAAGTTTCCCACATAAACAGCATAGCGTTTACCGGTATGCTTAGAATGATGAGGTGGAGAACTACCCGCCGAAGATGGTCGACCTTCGTTATTATGGTGATCATCTGAAGGGGCAGTTATGACATCGTCATACAGATCAACATTAGTGTCATGATTATAGTCGCCCTCTTGATTAAAATCATGATCAATGTCATCAGCATACAAATCTATATCAGCGTCGGCCATTCTTCAAAAATAAAAATTACGACTGTTCACGAAATGCAAACAATTAAAATTAACCACGTTTTAATAACAGTTTTTGTTGATAAAGAAAACAGTTTACAGTGCTCGAGACGTTACAAAAAAATCAAAAATTCTTTTCACGAGCTGAAGAAAGCTATTAACAATGAAAATGGCGGTAGTGACTTCAGTAGTTTAAATGTTCTTACTCACCTCATTCATAATTTAATTTTCGTTAACTTAAGACTTCAGCTTCACACTTTGTTGAAGAAAATTTATTCCACACGTTGTTTGTATAACAAATATTTTAAAGACTTTTTAAAATATTGAAATTAAAGGCTTAGAAATGAGTACCTTGCCGTTACCATTTCATTACTGCGCTTCAGTTTCTTTGTATATGTTGAGGCTTGTACTGCAGATTCAACACTAATTCATAGACAAATATTGTATAAAACATATTTACACATAAAAAATTCCCTAAGTTTTTATTAAAAATAATGTCACATTATTTTATCGTATTCTATTTTCTATTTTAAAAGACTGATTTCATGAAATACAATGTACCGAATGCAATAGAAGTGAAGTGGTTTTGAGATGTGAATAATAATAATATTTATGTCAATCTAATTTTCATTTAATCGAGCTAAAATCAGGAGTCAAAATATTGTATTTGATCTTGTTATTATCAGATTCGTGAGAAATTTGTGTCTCTGATTCCCTGAAAACTTATTTAAAATTATGTAACGGAATTAAACTTATTAGAAGTACGAGTTCGGTAAATAAAAAAAGAACTAATTTTTGAAAAATTCGCTTTCAATTTAACAAATATTTTGTAAGAGAAAGTATTAGAAATAAAGGTTTGTTATTCATATTTTGTTTATTTAAGTTAATTTCATTGTAAAGGGGATTAGTTTCATTTTATTGCACTTATTAAATATTTCCCTAATATTTTTTAAACAAAAACATAATGTATTTGATTTAGAGTTGCAAGATTTTCATTTTTTCTGGTTAAGATCTCTGAGGATAGAAAGTTGGAAAAGTTTTTGACCAAAATTTAAATAAATTGGGAACATGTCATTAATTAAAATTGATTACGTTTAAGAAATTTGAGCATGTATTGGTTTTGAATTGGAGTAGTTTTTGCTTATTTTTATTTGTTTATAAAGTCTCATTTAGCTTTCTTAATATAATCAATATATTTTTCGTTCTCAATTTAGTGGCATGCTTAATAAGTTTGGATAAACTTTTAAGAGGTATTGCATCATTTCATAAGTAAGTTTAAAAAGAATAAATGGTACTTACGTATTATCGCAACAATTGCCAACGTTCAAGATAACTCTTCAAGTTGGCAATCCCAATTTTGCATGTGTCATATGCTCTGAATTGGCAATCGTGCTTTGTTTCACATAATGCCACCAATATGGTTGTGGTAATATGTAAGTACCTTCAAAACTTAATATGAAATCAGAATTTAAATTTTATTTATGTATTTGTGTGTGTGTGTACTCTATTTCTGTTTGCATATTTGTATGTTAAAAAGAAAATTGTTATCATTATTCTTTTTATGCTTAGCTAAAATGAAATATAGAAAAATATAATTGGGTACTTATGTATTAACGCAACCTCTTGACGACTTTATATGAAAAGAAGTACTTGATTGCCAATTCAGTGCATACAACACATGTAAAATTGGGGTTGCCAACTTGGGGAGTTATCTTGAATGTTGTGATAATATGCAAGTATCCTAAATTGATTAATTATTATTAAAAAATGGCAAAACTTGATGGTTACAAAACATTTTGAATGTGCTTGTATTTTTTTACATGTTTATAATATACACAGCAGGGGTTAGCAACCTTTTAGCTGTGGCCTACCAAACAAATCTACCAGTATAATTCAGTGTGCCACACAATAAATTTTTGAAAAAATTTGATTGCCATGGTAATGCATGCAGAATTGGAGAATAGAGATCAATAATACAGTTTTATAAAACATAAATTTTGCATCCTGTAAAGATATTTCTCAACATAAAAATAAACAGCATAAGACATAATTATTTCTTCAACAAAAATAAAAAGTTAAAATAGTATACATATTATGTATATTTATTAATATAAGAAATAGACAACATAAAATATAAGCATTTCCCTCCATTAAAGTTAAATAAGATAAATAAAAATTTTAATGCCTTGTGCTTGCACTGCTCTACTTTCATATCACAAAATCAAGGGTAATTAGTGACTTTCAGTTTGACACAAATCTGATTATTCAGTTGTTAAATAATTTGTTAGCATACTTGAAATATTTTTCATTTGAGGAAAGATTTTTTTACTTATTAGAAGCCATGGATATGAAAAAGCGGAAAGCAGAGTACATGCAATTTTCTCTCTTCAAACATTAAATCTCTCCAGCAATGATATTCAATAATTTACAAAATAGCTGTATATTTATCTTTAGATTTATTATTTCAAATTTTTCTTTAGTCCATAAATATCAACAACTCTGAAGATGTTTCTCAAGTAAGATCTATTACAAATTTATCAACATCTATCCACTCAAAAAATGACAAATTTGTAGAATAGTGCAGCGTGCCACTGAGAATTGCGCTGCATGCCACATGTGGCACGTGTGTTATAGGTTGCCAACCCCTGATATACAGTATGACCCCAATTTGATGAATCCATTGGGACTAAAAATGTTATTCATTAATTCAAGGTTATTTATAACATCGAGTTCCAATAAGTACAAATTTTTAGCACTTAACTTTTGAAAATTCTATGATAAGCAATTACACAAAAAAGTATCCAAAGATAGAAATCACACACTTTTTATTCAGCCACCAAAAAGTACTGTTGCCATTAGATGAAATAAGAAGGAATTTTATGTCCTTTTCAAAACTCATACGATAGGTTACACACATAACTCATCTGCACCTATAAAGTTTAATAATAGGCTTTATCCTATCTCATCAAAATATGCTGCTCAGAAAAAGTCTTTTTCTATTCCAAACAAAAAGAATGTGTCATTTGAAAAGAAATTAAAATTTTTCTAATTCAAACTAATAGAAACCGGTTGTGGCTGTTGAATAATTGATTAATTCAGGGTTTATTATTTGTTAAATCAGGGTCTGGCTGTGTTAGCAAATATTACAGTTGACACGTAACTATACTTTTTCTGATGTGTTTACTTCTTCGTTTATTATTTTTGAAACATTTCACTTTTTTTATTAAGGACAAAGACATATGCTTTCTTTTCAATGTCAGTGAAAAAATTATTTGCTATCCTTAAATTACTAGTGTCTGCTTATAATTTGTTTATTCGGTTATTTCAATTGAGAGTCATGTTAGCATTGAAATGATCATTTTATTTTATTCTTAAGAGTAAGAAATTGCAAAGAGGACACCTATAAAAAATTATAATTTTGATGTATTCAATTTCATTGTTCCTTTGGTACCTATTTGCCATACAGATTATAGACTGGTAACTACTTTTTTTTAGTTCTTACCAACACTTATATTAGAAATGTTATTCAATAGATATTCTCATTAACAACACAATGTAAAAAAAAATTAAATTAGCATAGGGTTTCATCAACTTTACCTGCTTATAATATTAACTACTAGACCAACATTTGGCATGTTTTCTATGTATTACCATGTTTGGCTTCACGCTTCCTATAAGTAATTGGTTAACGATATAACAAAGAATATTAAACTAAATTCAATCTAACTGCTTTTAATTGATGATATTTGGAAACACTACCTATATGTAATATCAAAGAATCATATATGCTACTATATTTAAAAACAGCACCTCCTATTTATATTTTTAGCTTATATTATAATCCAAATTGGTATGTTTCTGTATTTTTCTGTGGTATTTTTGTATGCGTTTTCACATGGTCCCTTTAATCTATCAGTACCATTGTTTTAATATCTATTGTAGGTTATTTTAGTATTTTATTTTGCACTTGTCTTGAAAATTGAAGTACTCATTGACATATAATTAGTATTGAAGGGAAAAAAATAGGTTCTAATTATTAATCTATCACATAAAAAAACTATTTGTGTGGTAAGCTTTATGCATGTAGCTGCAAAGATACATCTATACAAATTTATTAAATTGAAGTGTCTGTTTGTAATTTCAAATTAGCAGCTTTTTAGGTATATACGGCAGCAATATCAAAAAATAAAATTTTTAAATTTTTGTCTGTCTGTTTGTTCCGGCTAATCTCGGGAACTTCTGGTCCGATTTTAAAAATTCTTTCACCAATGGAAAGCTACATTATCAGCGAGTAACATAGGATATATATTATCTCCATATTCCTACGGGAACGGAAACTATGCGGGTAAAACGTTGACGTTGCTTACGCCCCACCAAGTTGGCGCAAAATTATGCATTTGGTCAATAATGGAAATTTTAATAAAAATTTTCTCACATTTGTAACAAATAACTGAAACATAGAGTAATTTAGCATCTTTACAAAAAGAAATTTTTTAAATGGTTTTTTATAAAACGTCTTAACTTTTATTACGTTACGTTTGTTAAATGTCAAACTCAAACTTTGAGGAATATCACCACGTTGGCTAAAAAGTTCTCAATTCCGACAATCCCAGATATTTTAATGCAAATTTTCTCCCACTTTTTAAAGAGGGAAACGAAATAAAGCTTTAGCGAATTGTGCCGTTGATTTTAAAAATTCTATGGTAATATTAATTGACAGTTTCATGAAAAGTTTTGATTTATCGAATATTTATTACTTTGAATTTTTTTTAACCTAATTATACAATATTCATATTTTGCACAAAATGTTTCACTTATACTGAACCTAGATATTTTACATAGAGGTATTACTTTGAAGATATACTAGATATTTCTATGGAGGAGAAGCCATACAATATCACTCGCCGAATAAAATTAGGGAGCTTTACACAATACTTATTTCATCTTCGGTCTTTCTAATCCTCAAACCTTTAGGAATAAGTACAAAGACTACATGGCGGAAGATATTTTGAGACGAAAAACAACGAAATATGCCTTTCAATGAACACATCTACATTATAGGTACAACGCAATATAGGTTTTCAGAATGGTTAGGAAAAAGCTACATGATTTTGGAATGATCAGCCCTAGACGTGTCGACGGAAATTGTTTCGATAATGAAATTATTTGAGAATTAAGCTACGATTTTGTAGCATTGCAACTTCAAGTAACAGAATTTATCCCTCAATTAACTCCAGAACAAAGTCACGTTTTCCAACAAGTGTTACGCAAAATAGTATCCGGCAGTAGTGCACTCTTTTTTCTCGAAGCCCCTGGAGGAACAGTAAAAACGTTTTTGCTAAACTTATTATTAATGGCCATCAGAAAAACCTAGAAGATAGCAGTTGCTATGGCTTCTTCTGGTATAGCAGCGATTTTACTGACCAACGGTCGTACTGCACATTCCGTTTTAAAATTATCGCTTAATCTTGCATTTGAAGATTCACTTACCTGAAATTTCAGAAAAAATAGCTCTCAAGGTAGGATGCTTCCACAATGTAAGCTTTCAGTGTAGGGTGAAAGTACGATGCCTCACAAGAAAGCTATATAAGCGTTAAATCGGACTCTTCATGATTTACGAGATAGTACAGATATTATAGGAGGAATGGTACTTAAATTATATATTGGCTGGTGAATTTTCAAAAACGCTCCCTGTAATCCAGAGGGGGTACTCCAGCAGATGAAATCAGTCTCTATTAAATCATCAAGCTTATGGGCAAAAGTTGAAAAATTCAGTTATAAAACGAATATGAGAGTGCATCTTCATAATGACGTAGATTCGGAACATTATGCAAAGACGCAATTGAAAATCGGTTATGGATGTTTGGACGCAAATGCTGGAGGTTATATTTTACTTCCAGAAAATTTTGTAATGTAGAAGAAAATGATGTAAATCTTTCGTGTGTACCCTCACATAAATTTCAATTAAAAATAAATGTACCAGTTATGTTAATGCAAAATATCGATGCTCCTTGACTATATAATGACATTGTCCATAAAATCAACACTAAAAATTTAAACGATGTGTGGAGGAGGGGATGAAGAAATATTTATCACTGAATACAATCATGGATAAAGAACAAAGTACTTTATATCCCACGGAGTTCTTAAATTCTCTTGAACTTTCGGGTGTACCCTCACATAAACTTCAATTAAAACTAAATGTACCAGTTATACTTATCCAAAACCTCGATGTTCCTCGACTATGTAAAGAAACGAGGCTTTGGATCACAAAACTGATGCAGAATGCCAATATTTTAACGTATGGTCATGAAAAGGGATAGTGTTATCATACTTCGAATTCCAAGTATCCCCACTGACCTACCGTTTCAATTCAAACGAGTTCAATTTCCAGTTTTACGGTTGCTATTAACAAAGCTAACATTTCAGGTAGCAGGGTTGCATTTGGAAAAGCAATGTTTTTCCCATGGCCAACTATGTGTACCCAATGTCCAAATCTTCGCATATTTGCAACTGACGGAAGAACATATAATATGGTTTACAGTAGCATCTTAGAATAATATTCTGTTTTGAGCTCTTTTAAAGAGAAATTATACATTATACATAGATACTTTCGATTTTAAAAAATATTAATGGTTTAAGTTATTGATTTTTTGATGTTAATTATTATAATAAATTACGTTTTCAGTTTTTTAAAACTAAGCTCAATTTTAGAATTTTTAAATTTTATTGGTTCCAGTCAAGCAATAAAAAATTACCATATTATATTATTTACTTTCTAATTATAATAATTACGACTTGGATAGTTATTTCAAGACATCAACGCAAGCGGAGCCGCGGGTAAAAGCTAGTATTCTTATAAAAAGATATAGATCACCTAAAAAATTAAATTGTTCTTGAATAATGTGAAGAATATTTAATTAAAAACTATGTTTTATGAATGTCTTTGAAATAGCTGGAAATGAATCTATTTGATTGTATATAAAATCTAATATATTAGGATTATCTATGTCAAAAATATTTTTTTGTGATAGAACTGAAATTTTCTTTAAATTATTCTTGTGTAGATAAATAGTAAATTGATCCATTAAAAAAATAGTTAAAACTTTTATATACAGTAGAACGTCATTTATCCAAACATTTAGCATCAAATACCTGGACCAATGTCCGGATACATTTTTGAACAGTGCAATACTCAACATTTGTTTTGCTTGAGGTCAAAAGTGACGGAAAAACCCAAGGTGAGGGATATTTGGGGAATTTCATTTGTGTGATTTGGTAAACATCTGTGCGGAATTTTAGGAAAAAGACTTCATTCCCAAAGTCAAGAAACTTCGTGAACATGAAGGGAAAACAGGCAAAGTTTTACTGATTCTTGATAATGCTCCCTGTCACCCACCTGTTGAAATTCTCAATGTAATTGATGACGACTTCAGTGTGATGTATCTTCCACAATTATGGAGTGGTACAAACAACAATCAGAGTGCTGTCCTATTCAACTACTGCTGCTCAAGAGATTCAAAGACCTTGCAGCAAAAAAATGAAGGTGCATAATGGTACAGCAAAAAATAAGTGATTATTTTCCACAATAAAGGTAAAATTGCAACATTTCGCACACCTATTTTGCTATTTCTTTAAGCACGTATCCCACATGTGATGATTTTCAATATTCGTATAGCGTCCGGTTTCATATACTGCATGGATTGCATTTGGGTTTTGGTTATCTGAACAATCGCATATCCGAACGGTGTCCAGTCCCAATTGATTCTGATAAACAACGTTTTACTGTACCTTGAAAATATTTGCCTGCTTAATATCATAAACAAGTTGTGTATATTGGGATGTATCAGTTTTGGTTTCCTTTTTTATGTTTATAATTTGATTAGAAAATGTCAGATGCATACTTTTTTACAATGCTCTAAACTTATTGTGTGTTCAACAATTTTAGTATAATGCTTTTTAGAATCATTTATATTGTGTATCTTAAATATTAACCCATTTATTATGCCTTTGCAGATGCTTTTAATTTCAAGGAGACTGCCATATTTACAAAGTCGGAAATACTTACTTTATGGCTTCAAGTGTATTTATTCTGGAAGAGCTCCTACTCTTTTATCAAAAGTTACTATAGGGAGCCCTACTAATAACAGTAAAAAAAAATTCTCTTTTTTGTAATCTTATGATGTGATATATGTAAAATCCCATTTACCATGAAAATTGACACAACTTCATTCAAACTTAATACTTCTCATTTCAATCAATCAAGATTGTAACAAATGTATCCTCATCATTGGAAATCCAATGCTGCATAAATTTAGCTGTATATGAATCAAAGTAGATTCCATTGATTACAGACTGTTTCATCATTTAAAGACACTTACTTGTTTAGTGAAAGTATTCATTGGGATTTTATATACACATGTACTTGCATTTATATATATATGTATATATATATAGTATTATATTGATTATTTTCTTCTTATTAAGATGTCTACAGCTACTTTGTTAATACTTTAAAATATTTATTATAACAGATGCTAAATGTAGCATTTTTCATAGTTTAAAGATAGTAAGGTAATTTTTCATAAATTTTTTGATAGTTTGTAGATATCTTGCAATCACACACCATGAATGATTTTTTTTTATCTAGAATTTTATGAAATGTATCAAGATGTTTCTTTCTTAGAAGTTAGCAGTCTTTAATCATTTTCCTAATTGTTGTCCATAGTTTTACTTATAAATGTTAACAGTATGATAATTAATGCTGAAACGTATAATTTTCTGAAAATTTTTCTCAGGAAATTTTGGTTTTATTAAAATTTGAATGGTACTTGTTAAATAGAGAACTGTCTTATATAAGTACTTTACATATATTGGTATTTGTTCTTGGTTTGTTTTATGTATAGATTTTCTATCATTCTTTTGAATTTATGTGCAATGTTCTGCTTGTTTTTGTAACCATTTATGCTTTACTTTAATTACCTCAACATACTTGAAATACTTAGTGGATATTTTAAGTGAACATAAATTCATTTCCCTAAAACACCAGGTTCTCTTAAAACAAGATCATGTTTCATAAAATGTGATGCTTCCCTTCCAACAACCAACAAAATAAACTTTGTAATTTTGTAAAATGTCAAGAATTATTAATTTTTTTTCAAACAATAATAACCTAACCATGCATTAAAATTTTTAAAGATTTTGATGAACATTTGTACTATTTCAGATCAGCAGATCCTTAATGAATATAAATTCCCGTAATGAATATAAATTCATATAAATAATGAAATATTACAGTAATTTTAATTGAGGAATATTATGCAAAATTTTATTATTTTAAAATCTTTGCATTATATTTATATTATCACTGTAATAATACTTTGATATTTCTGAGAATCTAATAATTGTTTGTTACAAATTCAACTGATTAAACTTTCACACGATGATAAATCAAGCTTGCTTTAATACTATTTTCAGACATAATTTTTTAGTATGATTACGATAGAAGATACATATATATGTGGAACCACCACCACTCATTTACTGCATATAGGTGGTGCTGCCATTCATTTACAATATTGTATAACTGGTAAATAGTTACCATTATTATAATTAAAGTATTTTTGTATATATGTTAATGGATTCCAAATAAAACAGCTGTGCTGGACAAGTAAAACCATTGAATTGATATTTTGCCATTTAAACATATTATGCTTAACAAATTTATTATCTTGCAGTGTAATATGTGATGAAATAATTATGTATTTCAATTGTAATGTATCTTCTACTGTGTACATCTCTTACATGGGCTTTATAGAAAAGAACATTAAAATATGTCAAGATATTTTTAAAAGTTTTTTTTTATTAAAAAAGGTATTTTTTTATATTAAGTATAATTAAAAGATAAATTAGTTTGGTTTGTGATAAAGTAATTGTTCACTTGGAAATTAATAGATTATTCTCACAAATTCAAGAATCTTAAAGTAGCTTTTATTGCTTACCAAATTTTTTTTTTTTTTAAATTTCTAATGGGGCTACAGATGGGTGTTTTACCATTGCAGCCTAGTACTTGGAGCTGGTATCTCTTTTTAGTGTGACACCGTATAGGCTGATACCAATCACGCCACAGGTAATTTTGATGCATGCCAAACATTTAAGATGCTAATTTTAAATCATCCTGCTTAATATAATTTATTTTAAATTTTACTTATCTAAAACATTTAATTTAATATGTTGAATGAGTAAAATTTGTGAATTTTTACATATAGAAAGTGTAGGGCTACCAAAATGACTATTTTAATGTAAAACAATTGATTCACAATGATTTGTAAGGAACTGTTTTATTCTCTAAAAGTATGATGTATGGATTACATTTAATATGAAGTAGTCATTGTGAGAAAAGCCAAACTCAGCTAGAAGTTTTGGCACTAATGCATTATCGACTATGTTTTGTCTTGAACTTAACATATCTAATCAGATAAGTTTGCTTAGAATCATCCTGTATTTGTTATAATGAAAATGAGTCAAATGCATATCATTTTAGTTAATATGCACATAGATTTAAAAAATTATGTATATTTCTCCACCCTTTTTTTTAAAAAATATGTTCTTAAGCTAGTTTTTTATTTTTAAAAATTTCCTTTAAAGTTAAGAGGAATTGTCATAAGACTAAATAAGTTAATACTAATAAAAGTGTATTTTTATATAAGGTCCTAAGAAGGAAGGCTATGGGGAAAAAGAAATTTGTTTGCTTTCACCTGTAGACATTCGAACACCTTTACCAGGAAATATGGGCGTACTACCTCTTGAAATGTTGTATACTGTAAGTAATCAGGAATTACTCCATTCTTATTAAGCAAAATTATTAATGTTCTCTTACTTTATTTCAAGGATTTGCATGCATTTTTTAACTCTGTATTACTGTTTTTAAAAGATGTTTAATATTTTAATTGTAATGTTTTCTCAAAATATATAATTTTATTATGTGATTTGGCTAAAAATGTGATTGAAATATTCTCATTTCACAGACAAAAATTCAGAAATTACCCACACCAGCTGGTGACCAGTGGAAAAAATCAATTCCATTACCTGAAGAAAAATATCACAGCCTATTTTCTCAAGCAGCACAAACTGCTACTGAAGTAAGTTATATATTAATTTATTCTGTATTTATTTAATATTATAATATTCATATGCTTTGTGCTGTAAGTTTTTTGAGATTGAGTAATCTATAAAATATACCAACATTGTAATCCTGGAAATGTTTTTTAAAAACTTTTTCAGCATGTGCATTCTGTTATTTTTCTCTGAAAAATGTTAAAAGTCTTAGTATTATTTTGAATTGCATACTCTAAAATATTTGTACATATATAATAAAATTCTATTGAAAATACCAGCATTTTAACTAATTTTGAAAAGTCTAAATAATTTTTTTAATTTTGTTTAACATCGGTTTTATAAATGAATTTATATAGTGCTGACAAGTTGTAAAGATGCAGACGACTTAAAGCTTATAAAGTTTCTGAAATTTTAAGCAAAAACACTTTGTGAACAATTTTTTAACCTTTATTTATTTTTAATACAAAAAAAAATTTCTCTCCATGAAAATCACATTTTTAAAAATATTTAAAATTTACCCATGACAAAATGAGCAATTTTTCAATCATTCATCAATATTGTTGCATACATTGATGTATCAGACTAAGAGCAAAATAACTATTTTTTGTAGAAAAATCAGATTTTTTATGTTTTTGATTATCTAAAAGTTTAGTACTTTTCTAGAATGAGATTTGCTTTGCATGCTATGAGATTGAGGTGCTTCTAAGAGATGACTGTTATGTACTTTTCTGTCCTTGGTGATACGTTTTGGTTATTTCCTTGGTATTGTTTTGATTTGGATTCTTATCTGTGTGCAGTAATTTCCAATTGTAGTTTGATAAAAGCTTTTGTAACATAAAGTCTATGCTGCCTTTTTTCCAAATTAGAAATTTTGAATGTGTTAAAAAATTAATAGAATATGTTGTATATGTGTGGTTGTATGGTACAGGGTTATCAGAAAAGAATTAATTGATTACAAACTTTAATATTTTTCTGCAATACAAGCAAAAAATTATAAATTTCACTTTAAATAAATACTTTTAAATCTTTTTTCACAAGTGTCCAGTATGACCTCTTTCAGTAATACGTATAATATTACAACATGCCATTTTGGCCAAAAATGTTGTAATGTTTCATTGTTAACTGTTCATGCATATGTTAAGCTTAGACAGACTTGTTAGAAAAAATGGTATAAACACAAGTTTTTTGGCATTGCCCCAAAAGAAGAAGTTACATGGGGTTTACTGAGGTGGCCTAGGAGGGTAGCTTTGTAGAATCAAATCATCGGCTGCACTGTGACCAATTTGATGATGTGATAGCTCTGTTTATAAATTTACAAACCTCCAAATCTCAACAGAGAGATGCATCATGTTATTGAGTGATGAAATTTTGCATATCTTTCATTTCTGAGGAAAAGTAAAAAATTTCCAACATATCAAGGTATGTAGTGCCGCTTTTTTTTTTTTTTTTTTTTGTTGATAAAAAAGGTCTGTACACTTTTGATGAAAGTACTTCATAAAAAATATTTAATTTTGAGGAGTGTGTTCAATGTAGGCATGGAAATTTTCCGATCCTTGAATTTGCTCTTTGTTTACTTTGCCACTTGAATGAAGGTCGTTTTCTCGCTAAATACAAATGTATTGCAGAAATGTTCATCATTCATAGCTTCATCCATAAAAAGGCTGTAGTTTATGCATTTCAACTCATTGCTTGCAAGGGTTTGCAATTTGTTAAGACTTAGAATGCAATTTTTTTCTCAATACAATCCAATCAGTAGATTGAGGTAACCCAAGTTCACAACTAACATGCACCATCGATTTCTTCAGCATGCATAAAAATGTTTCTTGTACTCTTGCAATGCTTTCTGCTGAAATATCTGGTTATGCTGGACTTTTGCCTTCACACAGGCTTACAGTTTCCTGGGACTAGTTGTACCACCTCCTAATACTCTAAGATGTTGCTGCTTTAATTTTTTGGTACTTTCTTCTAAATTCATGCTGGACAGGGATTACTGACTTATTACTTGCAAAGGAAAGCAGATGACAAATCTTCTGCTTAGATGCCATTTCCACTTTTCAAAATTTTAAAAACAGTTCAACGACCAGTGCTGCCTCCTATTTCAAAAAGGAAATTTTATTAATCTAAAAGTTCAACAGCTTTCTTTATAATGGCATATTACTTACAACTCACTGTTTGTTATTATGGAAAATATTAAAGCTTGTAATTGGATGACTCTTTCCTTATAATTCTATACTTTCTGGATAAGAAGGGGCTACAACTTTTCAATTTATAAGCACTGAATACAAAATTTCTCAGTAAACAAATGTGATCATATCTTGGAATAAATATTGGCAAATATATTAAATAAAAATACTGCAAGTTTTATTCTTTATATTGATTTGAGCTCCAGTTTTGTTAATATGTTTTTTTATTGTTCTTTTACATAATGAAATATATATTGTTACGGACCATTGCGTCATCACTTTTCACCTCACCCCTCTTGTACGGAGAAATGGAACAACCCCCCTTTTTGTGTACTTTGTTTTTTGTTTCTTCTCTCTGTGTAGTTGTTGTTCGTTCGAGTTTAAATAAAGGAGTCGCAATGCATTGGTAAAAATTCGTTGAATCTTTATTTCGTATTTAAAATTATTCCTGAGCCTTCGACGTATGTGCAAAGTTTGTACATAAAAAATGGTCCATCGAGCCGGAGTATTATTAAATCGCCAGAACCTGTGGATTTAGAAGATATTTAAGAAATTTTTTCTTTGGTTTCATTGCTTTGAATGCGTCATGGCGAAAGACGTTAAAATTCTCGAAAGGAAGTTCTCCGACATCGAAAAACAGTTGAGTGGGTTTATCGCATTTGTGGACACTTTCGTTGAAGATGACAAAGAAGTGTTATCTTTCAAATTAAGTCAATTTGATAGACTTAATACAAAATATGATTCAGTTAAAGAAGAAATTTTCACTTCTTTATCAGATCTAGAATTTAACAATTTTGATGGAAAAATTACCACCTGCAATGAACACATTGAGAAACTCGAGGTATAAAGACTTAAATCTTTGAATTTAAAATATAGTAAAAATAATAATGAAACTGGTTCAAATGCTGTGTCTAATGTTATCAAACTGTGCTTTAGATTACCAGAATTATCGCTTCCACAGTTTAATGGGGACATAGAAACATGGTTTATTTTTAAAGAGCAATTCAAAGAAATAATTGAAAATTGTGGTTTAAATGATAAACAAAAATTGCAATATTTACAATCGTGTTTAATAGGAATTGCAAAACATGTCCAAACTGTGGATGACACATATGATTCGTTGTTTCTGGCTCTAGAGCAGAGGTTTGAAAACAAAAGACTAATAATAAACAAACATATAAATGCTTTGTTGATGTTGAAATATGAAAAATGTAGAGGTGATTCAAATGTTGATTTAAGAAATTTGGTTGACACTTGTACTAAACATTTGAGAGCATTAAAATTGCTAAATATTGAGCATAATACATTTTCAGAATTGTTGTTGATACAATTAGTTATGCAGGTTTTGGATACTGAGACAAAGCGTCTTTTCGAAATGACCTTGGAGAGTACAGACATTCCTACGTGGGATGATTTTTTGGCTTTTTTGAATAAGTGTTGTTTATTTTTAGAAAACCTGCCATCCGCAGGAACAAAGGGTAAACAAAATTTTAAAGACTCCACGTCACAATAGCTTCATATTGCATACAGATGCAAATGTTGACAAAAAAGTAAGCTTTGTTCTTTGAACCATGAACTGTGATAAATTTTAAAATATGCCTGTTAGAGAGAGGTATAATATTGTTAAATCTTTGAATTTATGTTTAAAATGCTTGAAGCCAAACCATAGGTTATCACAATGTAAATCTAAACATATTTGTTTTTGCAAAAAGAACCACAATCAGTTGTTACATTTTGTTAATGTAAAAAATCAGGAGATGCAAAACTTTGAGTCATGCCAACCAGACACCAGGCACCAAGATGACGTCCTCGAACCGATTTGTTTACAAAATTCTAGTATAACAAATAATCAAAATAAAACTGATAGGAATTCTTTTAATTTTCCGAGTGCTCAAAACAACATTGTTCAAGGTCAGGTTTCGGGAGTGAACATGAGTGTTTCCGCTTCCCAGAAACATAAAAATGATATTATTTTATCGACTTGTATAATTTATGTTGAAAATTCTGTTGGGCAAAAAGTTCCTTTACGCGTCCTCGCAGACAGCGGGTCGCAAGTTTTTCTATTGAGGTCGAGCACGGCAGATTTCTTGAATTTGCGTAAATTAAAAACTGATATGTCGGTCTCTGGTTTGGGTGGTTCGAATGTTAATATAAAATCAAAAATCAAAGGAGTAATTTCAAATGGTTCTGGATCATATAAACGTGTTGTGGATTTTCATGTTGTACCCAAAATTACTAATATGATACCTGTTAATTCCTTTGATATTTCACATATTGTGTTTCCAAGCAATGTGCATCTAGCAGACCCCACTTTTAATATTAGTAATTCTATCGATGCCTTATTATCAGCAGATATTTTCTTTGATATTTTGAAAGATGGTAAATACAAATTAGATAATGGTAATTTGATCTTACAAAATACTGAATTTGGTTATATAATTAGTAGTAACACCTCGAGGTTCTCAAGTGGCTCATTGCATTGTGGTTTAATCACAAAAGACTTTGAAACTTTAAATGATACTTTAAAATCATTCTGGGAAATAGAAGAAATTGTACCCACCAAATTTGTTAGTGATGAACTTAAGAAATGCGATGAACATTTTTTGAAAACTATGGCGAGGGACACTAACGGACGTTTTTGCGTCGAGATGTCCATGAAAGACAATGACATTGAACTGGGGCAGTCAAAGTCTACTGCTATTCGCAGATTAAAATTGTTGGAAAGGCGATTTGTTAGAGAACCTCATATAAAAGATAAATATGTCGAATTTCTACAAGAATATGAGGATCTTGATCACATGCAGCGAGTTAAAGAGGAGGAGCCAGGATTACATTATTACATTCCTCACCATGCTGTGATTCGCCCTGAAAGTAAAACGACTAAGCTGAGAGTCGTGTTTGATGCTTCATGCAAAAGTAGCAACGGAAACTCTTTGAATGACATTTTGCTAAAAGGAGGGCTCTGGGAGGCGGGAGTCAAATCCTTTAAATATCATTTTAAAAGAGTTGTTGGAGATGCCAAGCTAACATTTGAGGAATTTAGTACTGTCATGAATCAAGTAGAGGCAACTTTAAACTCGCGCCTTATCTGTCCATTGTCTAATAACCCGGATGACTGTGAAGTCCTCACACCTGGCCATTTCTTAATTGGAAGACCTTTAAATGCTATTCCTGAGCCTAGTTTGATTGATTTAGAGATAAATAGATTGGATAAGTGGCAAAGGTTAACAAAAATGGTACAAATTATTTGGGTCAAATGGCATCAAGGTTATCTTTCTAACCTACAGCAAAGAACAAAATGGTTAGTTAAACAAAACAATGTTAATGTAGGAATTCTAGTGTTATTAAAAGAAGATAATATGCCTATGTACAAATGGTGCTTAGGCAGAATCACGGAAGTCATACCTGGTTCAGATGGCCTGGTACGTGTAGTGAAAGTAAAAATAAAAGATAAAATTTTGAAAAGGTCTATCAATAGCATCGCAATTCTGCCTGTAGCAAATTTAATATCCTCTGTATAATTGTATATTTTTCTTGCTTATTATTTTTTATATCTGTTGTATTTGTATTTGTTATTTTGATATTTGTGCATATTTTGAATTATTTAGCTTTGTATATTGTAACAAATTGTGTTTATTGATAATTTGTAACAGTCCACTTCTATATTGATGTATGGTTGAAATTTGTTATTTCAACGTGGGGCGGGATGTTACAGACCATTGCGTCATCCCTTTTCACCTCACCCCTCTTGTACGGAGAAATGGAATAACCCCCTTTTTGTGTACTTTGTTTGTTTTTTTTTTGTTTCTTCTCTCTGTGTAGTTGTTGTTCGTTCGAGTTTGAATAAAGGAGTCGCAATGCATTGGTAAAAATTCGTTGAATCGTTATTTCGTATTTAAAATTATTCCTGAGCCTTCGACGTATGTGCAAAGTTTGTACATATATGATAATTCATACAATATCAATTTTAGATGTTATATTTTTGGAATATTAGTTTGGTATTTGATTTCAGAAATTCTATTGAGAGATTTTAGAAAGTAAAATAATTCTATTTAATTATTTTTTTTGCTGTGTTTTAACTGAAAATGCGCTCTATATGGTCAACTTGCATTGATTGTTACCTTCCCCAGCCCCTTTAAATATGATCCTTCAAGAAATTTTATATTTATAAAATCAAGTGTTTATGTTTAAGAATCTTGTATTAGAAATGAATGCTAATAGCATTTCTGAATTCTGGTTTAGTCTATTTTTGGATGGCTTGTGAGGTCAGGCTAAGTGATTTTATTTATTTAAAATCTTATTGTATTTAGTAATCTTTTTATACTGAAGGAATGTTGTATATCTATTTTTTCCACTGGCGGTTTTTACAATGCCCTATTTTACTCTGTTGAAATTAGCTGCATGTGAAAAAATGTGAATGCTACCATGCATTTGTTTTGCCTTGCTTGTAGTACATTTTTAGGGAAATCTTTAAATTTAAATACTTTGTTATAAATACAATAAGAGGCTTTTAGTTGCAAAATTTTACTCTTAGAAAATTTTTTTGTCAACAATTGATGCTTATAATGTTTGGGGGAAATATCTACACGTTTTAGGTTAAAAGAAATTTTATTAAAAAAGGGAAGAGCATTGGTATTCAACTGCTAAATGGAAACTGAAACAAACTGAAAAGAAACTAAAGTTGCTCCAAAATATTTCCCTTCTGATTGTGAAAAACAAAACTTCCATAAGCACACTTTCATCAGGCTTCTTGAACTGTTCGCTTTTCATGTTTTGATATATCATTTTCTCGTGAGGAAGTAGTTGTATAGTCGGACCTTCATTTTATGAACCTCTATTTAGCGAATTTTTCTAATTCGCATTTTTTCCCCTAGAACCAAAAACATTTTACTGTTTTCTTTGTAAAATAACCTCCAAATAGTGAAGTGGATTTTCTATTCAAAAAACTTTTTCTCTTATTTGATTTTTTTCTCTCTATTTTAAAAATATTTCTGTATATTTCAAATTATTCTCTTTTTTTTTACACATTTTATGGTGATCAATAGCCTTGAACTGGTTTTACCAGGTACAAAACTCACAGGTGATAAAATAATGTATGTTTAAAATTACTTGTAAGCTTAAAATTAGGAAATGTCATTAAAATTCATTAATTTTAATATAAAATTATTTTTTAAAGTTGGAAATACAGTGTTCTTTTTTCCTTGTTTTCCTCGCAGATTTCTTTTTGATGGGTAAGATTTATAAAATAAATACGTATTAATTTACTAAGAAAAAGTGAGAATAATTTCTTTGTTAATGATATATAGTTTTTATAAATTTAAAATTTGTTTATGGGGTTTCTAAAGTACTTTAAAGAAGAAATTTCTTTTTAACGAATTTTCTGTATAACAAACTTCTTCCCCAGATTTAGCGACTTTGTTAAATAGAGGCCTGACTGTAATTGTAAAGTTATAACTAAAACCTGGATCTATTTTGTTTGAAATTGTAAAGGAATTTCATTTTATATTTCCTTATTTTCTTCATAAATTATTTAACATCTGCTTAAACATTGTTTTCTCCATTGTCTGGAAGAATACAAGATTGTGATTTGGATCATATTTAGATTCATTAGTTTTCTTCTTATCTTAGGAAAGATAAGAAGTTATTATCTTTCCTAAGTCTTATCTTAACTTCTTCTTATCTTACCCTATTTATAATCAGTTCTGGGTATTTGCATAGAGTAAAAAGAAAAATCAACATGTAATTCTTATTTTTCTGGACATTCCTAGTGTTAACTTTATCATTAAGCTGTTGTAATTATTTTTATCATTGATCAATGGAAGAGTATAAACTCGAGTGATAAAGGGAAGAATTAAAAGTACTTTGTAATGTGTATTATCATGTTTGAAATAATACCCGGATGTATCTTAGTTGTGAATTTCAATCTTTTATAATACTGTATAATTAACTATTTTTTAAAAGACTTAATTTACTTAAAAAATTTTTAATTGCAAATCTTTCATCCATACATGTTTTAACCACACGTGGAAAGAATGCAAATTTTGTCTGTATGAAAAATACTTGAAATAAATAATATGTTAAGGGTTTAAATATGTATTTTGTCTTTAATTATGTTTTTACTTCATTTATCTGCTTGAATTAACTTTTGTAAATAATTTTTAGGTACATAGCAATAGTATCCATTTTCTGTATCATATCTTATTTAATTTCTAGAAAGCTTTGTCAATGTCAAACAAGTTAGAATGTTCTGCCTTTAATTGCCCTGAACTTTTAAAGAAAGGTAAACATATTTTCCATTCTGTTTCATTCATTCAAGTAGCTGATATTTACATTTTCTTTATTTTATTTCTATTTTAAAAGTATTTTTATAAAACAGCAGTGTACTTTTGTTAAAATTGATATATATATATATATATATTAATAAATATTTATAATGATTAATAGTCATGAAATAATGTAAAAGAATTTTTTTAAAACTAACTAGGATATATCAACTCTACTTATTCATTGATATACAGTTCACTGGTAATAAAGTAGAATATTGCCTATGTGATATTAGACAAAGCATCCTTTTAACAGAGTCAAAATAACAGCATCACACGAAAACTCCATTTCAGCACAGGCATGGGGAACCTTATTAAACACCACACCCAGGTGATATAATGATAAAATGAAAATGTTGCTTTAATTTTTCCTAATGTTTATGTGTGTCATCTGTATCCACAGTTAAGGGTTGATGGGATTTCTCAATATTCAAATAAATGATACTGTAGGTGCTGTTCTTCCTCAGTCTATAATCTTTTATTTCTTTAGAAGTTGCTTCTTCAGCTAGTGCATCTTTGATACCTTGAACTATATCCCCCCCCCCTCCAAAAATATTTTTAACAAGATCCTTTTCACATCTTTCATCTTGAATTATAGTTACTTTCACCAAGTAGTTATATTACTGAATAGTTGATCTTGTCCATTGTTTTGCCCGACTGTGTTCACCAGAATATTGCCAATTCGTGTATATTCACACCAACTATAAATAGTACTAAATAATAGCTGTTGTAAGTGGACTGCTCCCACAACTTTACTGACCATGAAACAGTTTGTGAACTGTTGTAGCCTATATATATAGTGGTTATGATCACGAATTTGTGGCTAGAGTGTCACAGGTTCAAGTCCTAGTGTCACTGAAGACCCACTGTATAGAGGGGGCTGATATACGTTGAATCTGTTGAAGCTCAAAAGTCATCCTGTTGGCATGGTGTGGTAACTTGGATAAGAGGTACCAGCCCAGGTATCCTTGTCACTTGACCAAGGTCAAGTGACGTTACACCACTTGAGGTGATGTCCGTCACCAATACAAAAAAATACCCAATGAGTTTCTATTATCAATAGCTTTTGTGTTGCTTTGTAATGTGACATTAATAAACTTTCCACTCTCACTCATGAAGCAGTTTAAAAAGAACTTTATTCAAACTAAACAGGATGTATCCTCTCAACTTATTCATCAATGAGTTGGAATCATGCTATGGAATGGTAGATGATATTACACAGTGCATCCTTTTAACAAAGTTAATAACAGCCTGGGAATAAATTTCATTCCAGTACAAGTTTGAAGAATATAATTGATCACTGAACCAAGATGATGTAACGAAGATTGTAGGGTGATTTGGCACAATTATATGTCAATGAAATTATACACAAACGTTTATCTTCAGAGTATTTAAAAGCACATCAAAACTTAACAAAAAAACAAAGCTGAATTATGCATCATATGATATAATTTATAATTAAAATAATGTTAATTATTTCTGTACCTTTTAAAATATTATAAAAGTTAAATTATTATGACTGTAATAGAAAATTTAATTTATTAAAAGAGTGGCATTTTAAAACTCCTGTTGGTTATTTAAATTGGAGCTCTTGCATCTTTTTCTAGTACAGTAAATTGTTTTCCTTTTTATTATTAAACATTTTATTTCTTTTATGTTCACTCTTTATTTTTTAGCACTTGTACAAGAAAAAAAAATTATAAATGAATAAATAACTATAAATAATAGTATAGCAACCAAATTAATTTCATCATGAATTTTATGAACACTGCTAATCTTTGGTTGAAAATGTTCTTTATTTTGTAATGGCTTTTTTTTTTATAGTTATCTGGATTTTAAAAGATTTTGTTGTTAAAAAAAAATAACATATATTTTAGATTTTGGGGATTTGTTTCCTACAAGGGATTTAAATAATGATGATCTGACAGTCATAACTTTATGTCTAAAAACTGAAAATGATATGAGTTCTTGGAGTGAAACAGGAGAGATTGAAAGAGAGAAACATGCTCAAAATGTAAATACAATGCTGAATTTTTATTTTTAGTTTCATTTTTATTAATATGTTATGCAATTTGAAAATAATCTGAATAAATAAAAAGTATTATTTCTTTTATGTATGTATTTTTTCAGTTTAAAATAATTAAGGTGTTCATACCTCCCCTCTCTCTGTATTATTTTTATATTTACACTTGATAAGACAAAAATAAGATTTAATAATTTGAAGAACTGTCTTATAATATCAGATTTTCTTTTCCTTCAATCTCATATTTTCAAACAACTGTGGAATAACTATAAGTAGCAGTTTTGTGCAATGTTTTTAATTGTAAGATTTGTTTTTTAATTAAAATTTGAAACTCTTAATATTTAAATTTACAAAAATAAAGAAAAGGCGTAATATTTCATTCAATTTTATTCCTGTAAATTCAGTTAAGTTTTATCGTGGTTTTATATATTTAAATACAAAAAAAGTAGAATTTCTGAATAAGAGATTGTGCAGATAAGGCAATAGTACATTATAAAAATTCAAACAAATAAATAAATTACTTTAATTGATAGTTAATTCTACTCATTTTAAACTTCAAAATTTTGAAATTAAAACAAATATAACTGTTTTTAGTATGAATAAAGTTTGCAGATGGGTTCAACTTCTTAAGTGTAATTTTAACCTTTCTTTATCTATTAATACTGTGTAAAATGGTTACTTTCATTTTTGTAAGCATCCTTTCTGTTTATGAAAAATTTAAACTATTTCTAGCTTATAAATTTCTATAAAAAATACTCCTGTATTTATAATTGTATTTTTTTTTAAATATTCTTTTATTTATAGTATACTTTTTGAAACTTATATATATATTTCACTGACATATCTTGAAAATTAAATTTATAAGTTAATTTTATTTCCTATATTCTTTTGAGCTAATAATTATGAATATGACTATTTTGAACTTCAATTAATTATTTTAACATACATATATAAAATAAAGGTGTTATACTTTTTTCATTTTAAAAATTCAAATTGTGTGTGTTTTGAATAAATGTTTTTATAGGTTTATAAATATATTATTATATCTGTTACACTTTATCATCAAAACATTTTATTTTTACTTGAGGTTTTTTTATAAAGTTATCTCAGAAATAATATTAGATCCCCCTATCTTTTTTTAATTAGCTTTATAAACAAATACATTAATGCAGCTGTAAATGAATATAAATCAATTATATATTCTAAAGGGATTCTGAATGAATCACTTGTTCATCTAATTTATTTGAAATGTGTAAATTTTTAAATTAGAGTTGCTGAATCCACTTGTACTAATAAGTCTCTTTAAAAAAAATTCATGTTAATGATATTAAAGCCTTTTGAAAATGTGCTTGATATAAATTTTAAATAATGCAAAGCCTAGTATTCAATAACCTATTTGTAAATATAATTAAGTGCAATTTAGCAAAATACTGTACAATATTTGTAGTGTTTACTGTTTCTGATTTTTTTTAAATTTAAAATCCAAGCTTGAATCAACTTTTAAGATCCTGGTATTAGACAATAATGTTATTAGATGGTTTTGAAAAAGAGACTTTTACAGAATATATAATATAAATTTTAAAAAAACTTTTACAAAAGCTTTTTAAACTGTTAAATGTAAAAAAATTTCAGGAAATTTAATATGATAAAATTTGTTTTATTCTTGGATTTTTAATACTTCCACTTTTTTAAAGGAAAATAAAAGGGTATCTAATTCTATTTAGCATAATATTTTTATGATCTGAAAATCCTGCTTTAAGTAGTACTCTTTTGTTTCTAAATGTATAAAATTTTGCCCTTTTGTGTAGATTCTCCCTTCCCCTTTAAATTCATAATTTCTTAAGTAAGATAAATGAATTTATCATAATCCAAATGGATATATAATTGTATTATATTTTTTTTAAAAAAATAGTTCTTTTGTTGTGTATTTTCTTTTGGTGAAATGTAGAATAATAACATATTTTCTATTAGTTTATTGCTACTGCAGAAGCTATGTGCGCTCATTTAAAGAAATCTAGTTATTGGGCTGATTTCATACATCCGAATTCTGGTAAACCAGTAAGTAATATTTTGTTTCATTGCCTTAAATGTCAAGTTTAAATTGTAAATAATAATAATCATCTACTACCTTACAAGTTAAAGTATTCATTTAATTTTTATTTACTGCTTTTTGTATATGCATACTACTACAGAAACCATACATGCTTCACATTTCATTCTCATTATACATGTTTAGTTTTTATTTTGTATTTCTGAATGTTATATAGTGTTACATTTCAAGAGCATCAAAAACTACTAGATTACAGTTGTAAGATTTCCAATAACATATAATTTTTAATGTGGTTTTAAAAAATTAGTTTTAGTTCCATCTATTAAGAGCTACATTTTTTAAAAAATAAAGAAATAACATAAGTTAAATAAGTATAGCTAAATTACTCAGTATTTTCCAAGTTCCATCTGTTAATCATTATATAACACATCACTCAATAAGTCCTGGGTCTAACTAGTAAAGCTACAACTCTTAGGCAAAATTGAACTTTGTTTATCAAGATACTCCCCTTCAAGAGTGATACATTTACCCCAACATTCTTCTTATTTTTAATACCTTTTTCGTAGAACGATTTGTCTTTGCCCTAAAAATAGGCTTGAACTCCGCCAATTTCTTCTTCATTTGAACCAAGCCTCTTTCCTTGTTGGATTTTTTTACGAACTGCAAACAGCCAATTGTCACTGGAGGCCAGATCTGGACTAAACAGTAGGTAGGAAATTCATTCAATCTGACTATCATTTTCATGGACTTGTGGCATGCAGCATTGTCTTGGTGAAGCAGCCCTTTTTACTTTTGCATTTGAGAGAGTTTTTTCTTTATTTTTTTTCATTCAGATGATCCTATAACACCATGTCATATTCACTATTAATTGTTTTGACTTTCTCAAAGTAGTCGATAAACAAAATTCCATGTGCATCCCATATACTGACACCATGACATTTGAGTTTTTGGTCGCTTTGAATGGTTTTCACGAGCTGCTGTCCACTCAGCTGATGATCTTTTTGATTCAGACATGTAGTAATAGATCCATGTTTCATCCATTGTCTCATATCTGCATAAAAAAATCCTGTTTATTTCGGTTAAACAACTCCAAACAACATTCTTAATCGTCGATGCGGTTTTGGATAAACAATGAGCAAACGGGGCACTAACTTTGAACACAGCTTTCTCATTGACTAAGGATCATGTAAAATAGTGAATACACTGCCTTCTGATAACTCTAAACCCTTTTCTATCTCACGCATGAGAAATTTGGGCCATCTAAACATTCAGCTTTATTTGCATCTGTGTGACCACGTTTCAAGTCTGCATACCACCTCTTAACCATTGTTTGCGATGAAGCAGAGCTGGATAACACTTATCAAGCCATTGTTTTGCTTGAACAGTGTTTTTTCCTACCAAAATTAAATGTTTAAATTAACACACGCTATTCTTTTTCATCCATGGTTTCTAAACAAACAAAAGTTGCTTCTCTAAAACCACTGTTACCTTTCAACTAAACAAGATATTATCATGAAAATTAGGAAGGAGCACCATCTATATGATAGGCCTGGGACTTATTGAGTGATATGATATTTATATATTATCAAAGTCAAATATATATAAGTATTATCTTTTATGCCGGGGGGGGGGGCAATTTCTATAAAACCCATTTTAAGCAGATCTTTTATCAATTAAAAAAACATAACTACCAAATTTCAAGTCTTAAATGTCTGATAATTCAAGAACAAGAGTTTTTTCCCCCTATAATGACCTCCAGGACTTGATTTTCACAAAACCTGTTTTTATAGGATCTTAATTTAGCAAAAGGACATGCCTACATTATTTTAAGTCTGTATGTCTAGTAGGTCTATAGATCCCGAGATAAGCAAGTGAGTGAATTATTTCTTTCCTATACATGTTTCATTTTAAAACATGTGTAACAACTTAAAGCAAAAGAATATTTTTCTTAATGTATGACCATTATTGTTGTTGTTCCTAATGCCACCTATCTAACATAGTCAGATCGAGGCCCATGAAATTCATCATGGGGATAATAGCCTTTGTAGTTCTATATCCCACAAAACCTGAACTGAATTCATCATGGCATCGGGCTATATTGTACGCCTGTCGTTAGCCGTAGCTTTGAGCACCATGCAGGTGACAGTACGATTTGGCTCGCTTCCACCCCAATTTTGAGAGAGAACACCCTGGGAGTGGTCAGGGATGTCCCACCTCTCTTCCCCTTCCACCAACCTCACGAGAGGACTTGCGGCTTGACGGCTATTTAGAGTATCCCCATGCCGCGAAGGCACTATACATTTACAAACATCCCATGTCTTCTCCGGGATTCGAACCCAGGCCTATGGCATAGCGGTCAGTGTCGCTAACCACTATACCGGATGGGCGACATGACCATTATTAGTATCTATAACTGTTATTGTTGAAATGCTGTAATGAGATCCAACTAAATAATTTTAAAGAATGATTTTTTTTTTATTAATTTCTCTTGTAAATTCTTTTGGATTTTTCGTGTAAAATTTATAATGTAATAATTTTTATAATTTATAGAAAAAAATATGTCCATCAGAAATTTGTTTTTCTGACCTTTGTTTTGTTCCATATTTCTTTTATTAATATTTTTTTGTTACTACTGGTGATTTTTTTTCTTCTGCGTGATGAATCATTACTAATCAATTAAATAATAAGTTCATAGAATAATATCTGATTATCAAATATTTTTGATAACTAATTGTTTTATTTGATGATTTTTATCTTATTTATAGTTTGGAAAATTTATAATCATTTCCTCACTTTTAATTCCAATATTGTGTTCTACATTCATCTAAATATATAATGTTTTCACAGGTATATAGCTAAATTAATGTTTTTAATGCAAAAATAATTTTAACTCATAGCCTTGTTCTTTTTTTAAAAAAATGTTAGTGTAACAAAATTTGGAATGAAACTTACTTATAGTTTTAATTTACAATAAAGAAAAGTTTTTTAATCTACATTTAAAAAAAAGCAATTTTCATATTTGTATCATTTATCACTTCAAAAACTATTCAACTGATTTCGCTGAAAGTGAGAATACAAAAGTGTCTAAAGTAGTTTGATTGAAGTTCTCAATATGTAGTTTGTTTTTTTGTGGTATTAATTGAAAAGTTATTATCTAGAGATTCTAAAGCAAATTGGGGCATCCAAGCAAATTGTAGTAAAAGATACAATGATTAAAATTTACATTGAAAATATGATGGTATAAAATTTTGCAAGAAATTATAAATTGACTTTTCATCAAGGTCTACATATAATTTTTTTTTTATGGACAGTTAGTTTAGTTCTGTAAGAAAAACTAATCAAAGTTCACATGATTGGTTCTACTTATCCCTTTAATTCTTACAATGACAAATGACCATCATTCAAGCTATAGGAATTTATAACCTATCACTACTAATATGAAATGTTATTTGATTCTGAAAGGCTAATATTAGAATATCATAAGAAGACAATTTTCTTGGAATGATAGCTAGGTTATAGAATGAAGCAATAATAGATGTAATAAATTACATTATTATACCTATATTACATGTAATTTAAATTCAGAATTTTTAACCAATTATAAGTGCACACACACATATATATAGAGAGAGAGAGTATAAAATATGTGGACCAGTTAACTGCATTTAAAAAAACATCATCAAAACTGGACAAAGCATTGACAAATGATTTTTAGAATGCAACTGTATCATGAGGTTACTATTTCAAATGCTTCTTTCATGTAAAATACAAACTCAATTTTTATTCCTATCCGTAATGAATTATGCATTAATTTTTTTAATTAGTTTCTTCAAGCACCTTAAATTTTGTTCATTTTTAATGACTGAGTATATTCTACATGCAACCAAATTCAATCTAATTATATTTTAATGTTAGGCAACAGTAATAAGTCAGAATTTGTGAGACAATTAAAACTTTGTGCATAAAAGTAAATCTTCTATCAATGTTAAATCATTTTTAAAAGAAATCTGTATTAAATATGTTTGATTTAGAGAAAATCAAAAAAGAAATCAAAGTTATCCCTATTGGAAGACATGAAAAATCCAAATTTGATCTTGTGAATTTTTTTAAAAATAAAAAGAATTTAAAAAGCGCCCAAAGGAAGTAGATACTTTTTTATTTGCAATGCATCAACATTCAAGATGATAGTGATAATGATGAACATAATGAAAAAGTCAAAACTGAAATTTGTAAATTTTGTTTTACATTCTAAAGACTAAGAATAAAAAAAAAAATGCTCTTAAAAGGAATTACTTAATTGATACAACACTTCATATTAGAACACATTTCTATCCAACAAATGAATTATTAAATTTTAACATCCTATTATTATTTTAGAGTCCTCACTGTTCTAATTTTACAGTTTTAGGAAGTTCAATAACAAACACCACAACATCTCCAGAAATCAATGCTAGACAAGGTTATGGCTTGAATGAGTGTCATTCAGTTTTTTTGAAGCCAATTTACTTTGTATTATATTTTTTTACATGCTTCGAATTTTTTACCTTTTAATATACTCTAGGGAATAAAGTTCAATGTATTAATTTGACAAATGTTGGCTTAAAAAATTTTTAATTTCTGATGGGGAAACATGATATTTTTACATCCACTTAAAAGTTTTTTGGATATCTGTGCTGGGCAAACAGAAAATTGAAAACAAAGCTTGAAAATTAATATTATCTATTTGGTTTCTGTCTATTGCATTTTTTCATATCAGCAGTATGGGTAAAATTTCATATTAACATATTTCTTTTACTCTTCAAAAATTGCAATTTTACTTTCCCCCCTCCTCCTTTTTAGCTTTTATTATTTTGCACATGAATATGCAGTTTTTTAATTGGCTTTTGATTTTTAAAAGGCTGTATTATTGAGTGTATGGAAATGCATTTTATTCCCAAAAATGAATTAAACTCAATTAAAAGTACATAGTAATATGTCATTATAAAAATAGACTTTCTTGTTGTATTTCAACTCATACAAAATACTAAAACTTTAAAATGCCTTTGGGGTAATAGGTGAAGCAATCTAAAATAAAAATTACTAAAGCACTTAATTGAGGTTTGGAATTGTAAAGGAGTAAGGAAAAACAATCAATGTGCAAAATTCAAAGAATTTCTTATAATGTTTGCAAAAAAATTTCAGCCTAGCTTTTGAAAAAGTTGATAAGTATAATGTCTAGAAGTTTAAGAAAACTTTGAACTTGTCAACTTAGGAATCAGTTTTTTTGTAACAAAATGTATTATAAATTGTTTGGAAGAATTTAAGTATGCAGAAAATCTAAGGATCAATTAGTTTTTCACCTTTGCATTGATTTATTTATTTTAAATAGTTTCTATATGAATTTATTGAAAGAACTTAAAATATTTTGTTTGTATTGATGCCTTGATTTTGTTTCTGATTATATTAGTTTGCAGTTCCATAGTATTGTGTACAACTATCAAAAACAAATTTGGCATGCCCTTAATAATTTTTGCAATTTTTATTGTAGTTAGAGAGAATTTTATCATTATTTAATGGTTTAAATGGAATAATGTTACTTTATTAATTAGCTTAGTTAGTTAATTTCTAAAAAGCTCTCATAAATGTTTTTTTTTTGTCAGTATCTGAATTATTTATTTTTTACCCCTCTAAAATTAGTAGAATTGCACAAAAGAATTTTGTAGAAATTACTTAATTTTAAATTCATATTTGAAAAAGGATGCTTATTAAAATTTGTTTACTGATGTCTGTTGTGTTTTATTTCTTAGCATTCAAGCCCATTAACAAATTCTACTATGTTTGAAACTGACTTGAGATATCGTAACTTTGGTTTTAATATTGAAGATTTAGGATGCTGCAGAATAATATCACATTATCTTTGGGGAACTAATATCTTTGTTGGAGCCATTTTCACAAATGCATCTGTTGAAACCTTAGAGGTGGAAAATATATTAGCAAAGGATACTGAGGCAATCTTGAGTTCTCCTAAGGATGTGTCTTTTTAATTTACCTATTTTATGTATTATATTAAAATATTTTTATGCAATAAAAATTTCAAAAAATTAAGTATTTCATTTGCATTTGATCATTGGATCTTTTATTGTTTAAAACAACTATAAAAAATTAATGTAATATGTATTTAATGACTATTGATATATGTATGTAGCTTTAATTATTTATTTAACTAAAATGTTGAAGTATTTTCAAAATAAGAAAACACATCCTGATGTTAATTGTTTTCAATAAATTTAAAATAAATTATTTCAAAATATATTAATTATTTTAATTTAGTATAAAAGTCATGGTTTCTTTAAAAAAAATCATAACTTTATACATTATCAATATATTTTACTTAAAAGAGAAGTTATATATATAGTTATATATTCAATTGCATTAGAAGGAGTTAAACTTTTATAACATGTCTAGTGATATTAAGATATTTAACTTTTACATATGAATGTACAGTAGAAAGTTGTTTATCCGAATCACACAATTGAAACCGGACATCGTTCGGATATGCGATTATTCGGATAACCGAAAACCAAAGCGGTCCATGCAGTGTAGGAATATTGAAAATCATCACATGCAGGAAACTTGCTTGAAGAAAAAGCAAAATGTTGCAATTTTACCTTTATTGTGGAAAATAATCACTTATTTTTTTGCTGTATCATTGTACATCTTCATTTTTTTGCTGCAAGGTCTCTGATTCTCTTAAGCAGCAGTAGTTGAGTAGGACAGTACTCTGATTGTTGTTCCTACCACTTCATAGCTGTCTCTAATGCAGGAAATGCCTCAGCATTTGATGGGCCTTTGCTACTTTCATTATTGTTGTCCTCGTCTTCATTCGTTTCATCGTCGACAGGGTCGGATTCTTCTTGCATGGAATTCGCAATCTCGTCATCATTTAGCATTTGAAATCCACAGTCTTCTGCATCACATGCCATCCAGGTTTCTACACCAACAAAATTCAACAAAAGAGCATCTATACACCCCCTTACTTGGAAACAAACTTACCTAATATTCCCTGCAGATGTTTGCCAAATCATGCAACTGAAATTCCCCAAATATCCGTCACCTTTGGTTTTCCCATCACTTTTGGCCTTACGTGAAACAACTATTGAGAATTGCACTGTTCGAAAAGGTATCTGGACTTTAGTCCGGATATTTGACGTTCCGGATAATAAACATTCAGATTAATGACGTTCTACTGTATTTTGAAAATATTTAACTTCTTGTATGCTTTGCGAATGTCCTAGAATGACATTTTTGTGGTCTTATAAATACTACATTTTCAATTGTTTATTTATATTTCAAATGGTAGAATTTGAATATTCACAATTTATTAAATTGGAATAAAGACTTGAATAATTTGATAAAATCTGTTATGCCTTTTAATTATTTTACAAATATATCCCAATTACAGTTAAAACATTAATATTAAAAAAAAAATTTGTAAGTTAGATTATAGGTGAAAAATTGCAGTTTAATACGTTGGATCCATATCAAACAAATTATTAATATTCCCACTCATAAATTGGTTATTTTTTACATTTTGAAATCCTTAATTTATCTACAAAATAAGCTGTATGTAATGAATTTAAAGACTTAACAGCAAAAGTGTATAATTATTTCCATGATAATTACAATGGATATTTCATTAATACGATTTCTTTCCTAGAAAAGAAAAAATTCAAATTCTGGTTATAAATTCTAATTTAATAATCTTTGTCTTGCTTCAAAAGATTCCACATCTCCTTTGACAAGTCAGGCCATGTTTGCTTTTAAAAAGGAGTCAGTAACCATGGAATTCAACTTGCTGGCACCTTTGTGTGCAATTCTTACTGAATAATTTTCCACTAATGTTACAAAATTGGTCTTCATCGTGATTTCTGTATTTTTCTTTGGTCTAATAAGACAAAGTCCTCTTTCTTCACTGTGGCACAATTGTCCATATGTGTTATGGTCTTCCACTTAGCTCATCTGTAAGAAACATATAGCCAGTTTTAAAATATCATTTTTGCTTGTCAAGTGTATCATTTCCATATACAGCCATTATTTTATCGTGGATTTTCTGATGACTGTAACCTTTCAAATGAAAAAAATTCATCACACATTATGAATATATCTTCTCCATACTACAGATTACTTCAATCTACATTTTCTCAAAACTGAAGAGATCGACATTAATAGCTGCAGTTTACATTATGTACTTAAGAATCAATTAATATGCATAATAAATTTTATCCAGTATCTCAATTTTTTCTTAGTAATATTTATATATAATACCCCTACTCATATAGAGAGGATAAAACAATTACTGATACTTAACACCTTGATGGTTACAGAAAATTTCTCTGCAGGAAAATAAATTGTGATATCCATGCATCTATCCATATTATTGGGTATAAGGGAAAGTTCTGCCATTTTTGAACACATGCATTTTAATGCGCTGCTGATCCTTAGCAAGAATTCGTATCCAACTGAAACCAGTTTAAACAATTAGATTAGTGTACTATTGATGATTTTTCGCATTTTGTTAGAAAAATTGTCAAGAAGAGTGAAGAAAAATTGCACTTAACCCTCTCGCTGTGCATTTCACAATTTCCATGGGTAACATAGATGTAGCAAAATTTTCTCAACCTGTGATTTCCACAGGTATACATTTTTCTGACTATTTAGCTGTGTAACCTGTGCTGCTCATGCTTATGTTTTTATGTTCATATTTTGAAGATCTAATTCTATATTTTAAAATAAAAACTCCTTTACAAAATTTTTTTTGTATATTTAAATTTAAAATGTAGATTTGAAATACGTAATAAAACTATACGCAATTTTTAAACCAACTTCAATAACACTACACAGCCAGAAGGTTAAGCGGCATGTTTGAGTTCCAAAAAGGGAATAAGGCAATGGAGACAAAAAGAAGTTTAGAGAGGAATGAGCAACAGCTCAAAGATGCCGTGTCATGTGAAATTTCACTTTGGTGATTTTTCTTTAAAAGATGAACCCAGATCAGGAAGATCATCAGATAGATGTCAGTGATGAAGTGGCACACAGTATGATCAGAACAAATCCCACGTTAGCTTCCACAGAAGTGGACTTCAAGCTTGGTATTCATCAGACTACTGCTTTGAATTATATTAAAACGCTTGGTTTTGTGTCCAATTTCTCTGCTTGGATGCCACATGAATTAAGCAAAAAAAAAATAAATTTAAATAACAGAATTTTGATATGTTACTCAAATCTTGCTCATCAAAAAAGGGAACCGTTTTGGGACCATTTAGTAACTGAAAATGAAAAGTGGATAGTGTACAAACACATGGTTAGAAAAAATAACATATGTTTACAAAGGGGAGACACCACCATCCACATCCAAAGTTGACGTGCATCAGAAGAAGGTTATGTTGTGTTGTTGATGAGGCAGCAAGGGTATAGTGCACTATGAGTCGCTGAAAGAAAATGAAAAGGTCATTACTGTTTGCAACTTAAAGTACTGAAAAAAGAAATTCGACATAAACGTCCATCTTTGCCCAACAGAAAGGATGTGAAATTTCACCATGGCAACGTTAGATTACACGTGGCAAGAAACACTACATAAAAAAACTGTGTCTGAGATCTCCGACGCGCGACTGGAGTTTACTCCTTAAGTACGGTTGTCTTTGATAATATAGTAGGCAAACAGGGTAAATAAATGCATCTCATAATATTGTTTTCTGTATTCTATTTACATTTTTCATACTGATTCGGTAAAATAATATATAAAATAATACGTTGATTATGTTACATAAATATATGTTACTCATAGTACATGAATGCATTGTTAAGAAGGTTGATTTACCTCACTATTAATATCACTGTGAGTATTAATAACATTATCTCGCCATTATTAATCGTTGTCACAAGAGGCTTGTGGTATGATACGTGAACGTCGATAGATACGTGATTTACAAATCGTGAAAACATCGCATCATTGGTTGTACCAAACCTAGTCGTCCCCAGGGCTCTATCAGAAACTAAATCCAAATTAAGCTCTGATTTTAGAAATTGTGCTAATCTCAAACATTCACTTTTATTGAAACCGATACCAAGTATGAGTGGAAGTACATGATACTGTTTCCCCAGTATAGTTTAGAACCACCTTCTGTATATACTAATAATGCCTCGTAGATTTAATTTATATTGTCAGTAACATTCTGATTGATAAATACAAACTATGACGACAACAATGGGTTTACCGTTAGGTAAAGTGCATCTCGTAGTACATTTATCTCCCAGTTTATATTTAGTTTTTATTATCTCCCAATTATATTACGCGCGCGCGTATTGGGTATTTCTTCTCGCAAAATCATCATGATTGTCAATAATCTTATAATGTGAATCGCACACGTTTTGAAAGATGGCGACCTCGCCCCCACGATTAATACTTGGTCATTTATACTGTGTTTTATGCGTTTAAAATTTTCAAATAATTCCTCATTGCGAAGCTATGTTTCTGATAACATCAAAATGTGTGCTTTTTACACAATATTACCAGGGAGATCCCGTGCACATGTACCCGGAGACTTAGGCAGTTGAGAGAAATGAGAATCACATCCCTTCTATTCATTTTATTAATCATAATTTGATCAGTTGTAGTAAGATGAACAGTAGAAAGTCTGGTAAACTCAATCACCTCTGTCCGGAGGCTGTTACTGACTTATGAAGATTCCGCTACAAAGGGAATATTCTAACTGAGTATATTGGTTGTGTTGCTGAAATAAAGTTAATTGTTATAGTCAGCTTCTTTGTCAAAAGAGTTAAGGCATGTAGTGCCGTTTGGCTGGGAAATCGGTTTTCGCGACTCCAAGTGCGCTAAAAAGAAAAACTAATAAATGTAGTTTGCGATTTTTTTTTAAAGTTTTAATTTTTTCTTTAGGGCTTAGTTTTTAAAATATACTTTCCAAATTTCCCACACGGATAACAAATAACGGTAATTTTTAAACAAAATAATGTAAGAAAGAAATTGCATTATGATTTTGCGTAAAAAGAGTATTAGACGAAAAACTTAAAAGTCCGTAACTTTTAAAAAATCCTTTCAATCTTGGAACAAAACACGGAAAACAACGTGTGACACTAGGAAAAAAAAGTTTCGTGTGATTATCTTTTATAAGTAATGAAGTTATTAAATGTTTAGTTAGAATTTTAAGAACGTTTTGAAAAATCGCAAAAAAAAAAAGTTTTTAGCATTTTATATCTTAAATTACTCATTCAAAAAGAACAAAGCATGAACTTATTTAGTACAGAATTTCGATACATTACAATGGTAAAAAATTCGTACAGAATGATTGAAAAACTTTTCATAGAAACGCATCGATATTGACTCATTTTCGAAAAAATGTAAAATTTCGTTATTTTGTAAAAACATTTGTACCGTATCGCAGCGAAACAAGTGAACTTTCCGCTTCTGTAATTATTTTTTGTCTGATTTCTGTAGGAAAAAATGATAACTTTAAAGAAAAGAAAGTAGTTTTTCTTCCTTTCGACAGCAACTTGGCGCATGCGCAGAACACAGCGTAACGCATTTTGTTAATGTTTGTACAAATTTCACTCCTCACACACACATAATATTTCCATACCGGGGGCTAAATATGAAAATCGATTCTTAAGGAGTAAACTCCAAAAATTAAAGAGCTGTGATGGGAAACTACCTCAGTCAGCATATACTCCTGATATTGCACCATCTGACTATCATCTGTTCTGGTCGCTGCAAATCTTTCTTGACGAAAAAGAATACATAAATTATGAGGGTGTTCAAATGGCAGTAGAAGAGTAATTAGTCTCCAAAACAGAGAGGGAACAGGGGGTTAGATTAGCTGGTAGACAGTTGTAACCAATAGGAGACAATGTATTTTAGATGAAATAGTAAATAGGGAGGGGGGGGGGGTATTTTCTTTTCCTTCAAAGAAAGAAAAAAAAGACAGAACTTTCCCTTTCACCCAATTTATAAAATAAAAATAGTTTCTTAAGGGACGGGAGGAAAATGTATTGAGAAAAACGAAATTTTTTTATTAAGGTTGATTAGTAGGAATCATTGAAATGCAATAACTTATTTTTCGTTGAGAAAAATATAGCTAGGAAAATAAAGTGAAAACAAATATTGTCACAAGACCAAAGTGATTCAAGCTGACAATATAATCAAAATAAATAATTGTTATTGGAATTGCAGCTCTTGTACTATTATTGCCAGATAATTACACAGCATATGAATTAGGGCTGAGTACAGAATATTTTTCTGAATTGAAGTGGCAAAGCCAATTTCAGAATTATGTTTTGTGTGCTTATTAAATTTATTTTGAATCAGAAATTTTTCAAAAAACTATTATTGTTTTTTTGGAAGAACATATTTATAGAATTTTTTTTCAATATTTAAACTTGTAACTTTGTAAAGAAATTCAATAATAATTCTTCAACTCAACGGTGCTGAAAACTAAATTAGAATTGTTTTATAATTCAAAAATCATTTATAAATTGTTTTTATAATTCAAAATCAGTTGTAAAGAAGGTATGTTGTAGTTTTTCTTTGTGGGTATAATTATAAAATAGTGATAAAAATAGAAAAAAATTTTGTCAAGGTTTTATTTATATATATATCTGAAATATTGTCAATTGTATTCAATTAGAAAAATTGAATCAAAATTTCAGAAAAAGTCAGTTTTCTTAAAAAATACAATAAATGATAAGGAACTATATTTAAAAAAGAAGAGGTAAAAAGCAAAAAAAATTTTTAAAAAATGAACATTAATTTGAAATAATTAGATTAAGCATTTTCGATGCTCTATTAGCTAAAATATAAGATCAGTAGGTTTATTTAATTAATTATAAAGCTGTAAAATAGTTGAATTAGCATTGAGAATTAATTAAATTAATATTTCTAAAAAAAATTTTGTATTTGAATATTTTGTCTTACATGAATAGGACATTGCCAGATAATCAGAATGCAGGATGATCTGAATGTGTCAGAATATATAAAATTAATTTTTACGATACATAAAAAAATATGCGTATCTTTTATAAAGTCATTTGTTCCAATTTTTCAATATGTATTTATTTTCATTTCCAGTAACTTACTTTGAAATGTTTAAATTTACTGGAAAACATCATACCAAAATAAATTTGGTATGAATCACAAATTCAAAAATTATTTGAATTTTGAAAAAAATTACGTGTAAGTTAAGTAATTTTCGTAAAAAAAAAAAGTTTAAAATGTTTTCTTTTTGTTAATTATCTAAAATTTTACTTTATTACACGTATAAAAATGTAATATATTAATGTTTTAAAAATCCCTTTACTCCATTTAAAGGTGATATTCATGTTAAACTAGATGAATAAAAATTAATGTACGAATGGTAAAAAGACGGAAAATAGTGCGCCCTCTCCTGACAGTGAGGACACTTAATCAGTCAGCCTGCCAGCTCGGTGAAGAAAGCAAATGCCAATGTTTGCGCGCAAAAACCTCTCGTTATTGTATAGTATTAACTGTTTGATGTAACTGTAACTATGCTCAATTTGAATGTGTGTGAACATTAACGTCACACAACAGAGAGAAAATTCTATAACCATTCTTCATTTATTATTATTAAGAACAACGGAATCATATTAACTAACGAACAATCCCAAGCGAACATCTTTTTACAATATTATGCAAAACAAAATAATGATAATATTCAAAACACCTATATTCCGGACAATTATCAAGATATTAATAAACCGTTTTCCTTAAAAGAATTAGAAATAGCAATATCTCATCAATAGAACAGCAGTCCAGGACATGATAAAATTTATATCCAAACAATCAACCATCTCCCCACCAAAGGAATAAATTCACTTCTGAAATATTTAAATGACAGTTGGTTTTCAAGTCATATTCCATCAGACTAGACTCACTCAGTTATTTTACCATTAAAAGGTAAAAAATCCCAAGGAAGTTGCATCATACCGTCCAATATCACTTACTTCAGTAATTGCTAAATTATTAGAAAGAATGATCCTGCACAGAATGATAGATTTCAGCTATCGCAATAAAATTTTTCATGCAAATAATCATGGTTTTTACCCTTATTTTGAAGCAGCATTAATACTCTAATCCAATTACATCATGATATTATACTAGCTAGAGAACGCAGGGAATATTTTTTCTTGGTTGCATTAGATATTAAAGCAGCATATGATTCAGTGTGGCCAAGTGGTCTAGTTTCAAAATTTAAAAAAGTCTGATATTCTGGTAGATTATTACGATGGATTCAAAATTTTTTACACCAGAGAACAATACAAATAAGATGGAGAAATAAATTTTCGAAAATCATCAAAAATAATTATGGTGTTCCTCAAGGTTTTATTTTGAGCCCTTTTCTGTTTATGATATATATGTCAAACCTGTTTGAAATCCAACATAACAGTCACTTACTAATATATGCTGATGATATCTTCTATATATATAAAAATGTTATGTTGGTTTGTGTACGCTTCCATAACTCAAAAAGTTCTGCATGGATTTATCTGAAATTTTGACACAACCTTGCATTTGACTCCGGTCAGGTTCTTATGTACTTTTTATTTCGAAATGCAATCTAAATTTTTTTAATTTAATTTTTAAGTGATTTTTTGATGTTATGACGTCATACGATGTCACGACTCGCTCTGAATGCGAAAATTTAAGCTTTACACATATTTTTTTCCGAATTATTACATATTTTTACTATACTTAAGTTTATTGGTTGTCATATTTTTCAATTTCTTTTGATTTTAAATTTTCTTTCTTGATACGTAATTGGGATTAATTTTCGAATAAATCATTTTTTTAAAAATTATTCTTTTAACTACTCAATTTTTTTTTTTTTTTTTTTGTAGTTTTGGCAACATTTCGATAGCTAACGCGCGATAAACTATTTTTTATGTTGTTGAAATACACAGGTTAGGTTTTCTGATATGAATTATTTTTTAACAAAATACTGATTACGGTTTGCTTGGTATAACTTATTAATTGACAGGGTTTTGAATTAGTAAGTTTTTTTCTCTATTTTAAACATTCCGATAGCTAACGCGCGATAAACAATTTTTTATGTCATTGAAATACACAGGCTACGTTTTCTGATATAAATTATTTTTTAACAAAATACTGATTTCGGTTTGCTTGGTATTACTTATTAATTGACGGGGTTTTAAATTAGTAAGTTTTTTTCTCTATTTTAAACAATATTTTAAATTTCATTTGATGTTATTATTGAAATACAGGTTAGTTTTCCTGATATATAATTTCAGTCATCAAAATATTAAACCATACTTTTGTTTTCGATGACTTTTTAAAATTTAAATTTGTTATAACCTTCTTAGTAACTTCTTTCCATTAGTAATTTGTTAACAGAATACTCGAAGTTATTACAGTTTGCTTGGTACTTACTTATTATTGCAACAATCACTAACGTTCAAAATAACTCTCCAAGTTGGCAACCCTGATCTCCCATGTGAAGTATGAGTTGAATTGGCAATTATGTGCTTCATTTCATATAATGTCGCCAATAGGTTCCGTTTGCTTTTGTCAAGGACATAGCTACCGCTTTATCTTCCGTACCAATGATACAAGGCCTCCAAGTTACAGTGGCCCCAATCTGTGTTACTACAGTCTCACTAACACGGTGCTCATATCTGAAAACTGACCCCCCCCCCCAAAGGAATTTTGATACAGGGCTTACTCAGAGCTGTTTTGCAATTTCGTATGTTTTTATTTTAACCTTTTCAAGTGTAGTCAATCGGACTCAGTACACAAAATTGCCTTGCAGAAAATAGAACTTAGGTCATCATACTGGACAAGTAAAAGCAATGTTGGTAGTAATTACATATCAAAATGTTGACGAAGCAGGGGTTCGTAAGATTGTAATTATTTTTGGTACTTATGTACTATCGCAACAATCACCAACATTTAAATAACTCGCCAATTTGGCAACCCCAATCATGTGCTTCGTTTCATATGATATTGCCAATAGGTAACAATAATATTTAAGTACTTTATATTTTCACAAATTATGCTTTTGCATTGATAGTTTAGTTCTTTTTATGTCAGTTTATAACCGATACTCAAAAATAAATTTTTATAACCGATACTCAAAAATAACTCCGGCGGCTAGCTCAAATAATTTTAATTGGTGGTACATTCTAATTGAGCACGGTTACAATTACATAAAAACAGGAAAAATCTATACAAGTAAGGGGTTTGCGCGGGCGGACATTGGCACATCCTTCCTTCCCCGAGGCGGCAAGCTGACTGGTTAAGTGTCCACATGGCCAGAAGAGGGCGCTCTATTACCATTCGTTACACTCCCCCTCTGGTTCCTAGGTATCGTCCTCTATGAGGAACCAGCAGAGTTGTCTTTCTTGGGTCTTCCCCTTTTTCTGAGAGGCATCACTGGAGTGGCTTCCTTGTCTATGCATGGACGAAGAGCAGATGAATGATAAGGTCCCAGAACCTCATGTGGGTTGTTTGGATTTGCCACTTCATAAGTCGTCGGAGAGCGTTGAGTCACAACAATATAAGGTCCATCTCTTTTAGGCATGAATTTAGCTGTTTTCTTCTGGGCAGCATTGCTAAGGGGGTGAAGGGTTACCCAGACCTTATCACCTGGATGATACAAGAAACCAGGACGATGTCTTTTATCATAGAAGGCCTTTCGCTGATCTTGTTTCTCTTCAATTCTTGGTTTTGGAATCAAAACAACGGGAGAGGCGTGTGGAGATTTACATTCTACTACGATGCCTTGTTGCAGCAGAGAATCTAGCTCTTTCTTTAACAGCTTCTTCCTGGTTGGATTCATCCGGTAGGGAGGCACTGAAATTGGTGGGTTGTTTTCAGTGTTGATGCTATGTTCAATAAATGGAGTAGCTTCTCCCCCTACTTCGAAGATAGAGTGATGATTTTTAAGCAAGGTATCTAGTTCCACACGCTGAGAACCAGGGAGTTCTTGTCCTTCATCTTCCCGTAATTGACAGTTATTTATAGCCACAGGAAGTACATTTACAGATGTACTCTGATAAGGCGTTACGAAATTGTACGATTTTCGGGAATCGTCACAAAAAGTCCAACAGTTCTTTCTGAAATTTAGTACTATTCCAGCATTTTTGAGAAAGTCAACTCCAAGTAGTGTGGAGTTATTTTTGGCATCAGGCAAAATAATAAAGTGGGTTTTAAACTTTCTGCCTTCCAGAAGGACGGTTTGAAATGTACGTAGAACTTCTTTCTGAGTAACGATTCCATCAGCAAAGGATAGGGATATGACTGTCTTCTCAAAAGCAGCTCCTTGTTGCCGAAGGATACTGTAAAGACTGTATACAAATATTAAGGGGTTTGCGCGGGCGGACATTGGCACATTCTTCCTTCCCCGAGGTGGCAGGCTGACTGGTTCAGTGTCCACATGGCCAGAAGAGGGCGCTCTATTACCATTCGTTACAAGTTAACATTAGAGTTGTATTTAATTTTTCAATTTATTTTTATGCTTGGGATATGTATTTTAGATATTGTTTTATATATAATGCTAAATTTAATTTGGTACTTATGTATTATCGCACAATCGTCAGCGTTCAAGATAACTCGCCACTTTGGCAATCCCAATTTTGTATGCGCTGAATTCGCAATCATGTGCTTCATTTCCTATAATGTCACCAATAGGTTGCGATAATACATAAGTATACCTTTAATTAGACTGGCCGCAACACACCAATTTGGCGTGATTTCAAAATCATGCCAAAAACAAATAGCGTACCAATATGAAATTAATATTGTGGATATTATTTTAGCCTTTTTTATAGACTATCCATTAAGAAAATTATGCCCAATATAAGATTCACAATTGGCTGGATGGACCAGCTCTTTTTCCCCCCATTTAACCAGACTGAGCCACAGCAACGCGTGGCAGGGTACAGCTAGTTTTATATAATAGAGGCACAAACTGGAAAGAAACAATAGATGAAATGCAAGAATCATTAAATAGTATTTCAGCCTGGTGTAAAAAATGGAAATTAACTACCTCTCCAGAAAAAAGCAGCCTAATCAACTTTTCCAGAAAAAGAAGCACTATACCACCATTACTTAAAATATACGGCAAACCTATTCCCGAAGTGAAGAATCTAAAGATCCTAGGTATAATCTTTGACCCCAATATCACTTGGAAAAATCATATCATTTACTTACGACAGAAAGGATTCAAATATTTAAATGCCATTAAAGTCTTATCTTCTCCTAAAATAGGAACAAGAACTGATCACCTTTTAAGAATTATAAATGCCACAATCCGCTCTATCTTTGGCTATGGAAGCCAACTATTTTCCTTTGCTAGCAGTGCCAATAGACAGAAACTAGAACCGATTTATTATGCTGCCTTGCGATTAGTCCTAGGTCTCCCAAGAAACACCCCGGTAGATTAATTAATAGCAGAATCTATGAATAGCAGTATTAATAATCGTCATAACCTCCTTTGTCAAAAATTTTTAACTAAACAACTAGCATTAAAGAACTGGTCACCGAATGCAAGATTATTTTGGAACATTAATGAAATTTTCTATAAATATGAAATAAAAGAAACCAGTATTTTTCAAAAAGACAGTCAACCTCCTCCAAGAACTCTTCCTCTCTAAAGTGGATATTCTTCAATGGATTCCGCCTCCACCGATCTATGAAAGCCATAAAATAAACATCTATACACATGAACTGCCTTTTCAAAACAAAGATCTCCCAGATATCATAGTACAAAATATGTTTATTGATTACATCCAAACAAATTTCAATAACAGTATCCTAATAGCAACAGATGGTTCAAAAACTATAAATCAGACAACAATAGGAATTTTAATTCCGAAGAAAAACGTCCGACAAAATTTCCTACTAAAAGAATTTAGTTCGATTTTCACAGCTGAAGCTATAGACATATGGACTGCATTACAAAATTGGGTTACAGAAGCAGAAAACTATGTTATCCTGACGGACAGTTTATCAGTTTTAAAAAGTATCCAAAATATTAATAGAAAATCCAGTACGATAATTTTAAATTTAAGTTCAACATTGCAAGAGAGTCTTCAATAGTTCAATCCATCACATTCATTTGGGTACCGTCTCATAAAGGAAAAGAGATCTATGTGAAGAAGTTGATAAATTAGCCAAGACCTCTCCAGATCCTTGGAGTATTATTCCTTGGATTTCACTACTGTGAAGATTTACATGCATGTTTCAAAAAACATCATAAAAATAAAAATGAAGAGGTATGGAAAGGAAGTAGAAGATATAAAAATTATATTTCACAGCTTGAAAAGGGGAATAGACAGGCAACAAACAATAGAAAATTAGAGATTTTATTTTGATTAATAAGATGCGAGCAAAAAAACTATCATTGAACGATATTTATTTTCTTTTTAAACAAACAGATTCTCCATTGTGTTCGGAATGTCAAGTGCCAGAAACAAGTGAACATTTCATTTTAACCTACAGCAAATGCAAAGCGCAACGAGAAATTTTGAAAAAGTTTATCTTCTACCACGGAGAATGGTCCTATCCAACAATAGCGAATTGTAAAACAATAGAGCATGTCCAAAAAGTAGAAGAATACTTAATATCAACCAATAGATTTTAAAATATCAACCAATGGTTTCTAAAATATCAACCAATAGTTTCTAAAATATCAATCAATAGAATCTAAATTTACTATAATCATCAAATTTTGTCGGAGCATAAGGCATTAGCCAAGCCTCCAATTATACAGTGATACACTATACTGAACTAACGTCGCACTGTTCAGCTACTCGAGGGCTTTTGGTGACGCACATCGTAATTTTAAACCATGGTCAAGTGACGAGGACGACACATGAGCTGGCACCACCTCTCCTAACTACCACACCAACGGGAGGACGTTTGAGCTCTCGACATATTGAACGTGCATCGCTCCTCTATACGATGGGTCTTCAGTGGCACTAGGCTCGAACTTATGTCATGCCTCCCACGAGTCCGTTACCTTGGCCACTAGGCTACCGCGGCCACACAATTTGACTGTGGATTAGTTTGAATTTATAAATGATAAAAAAAAAGACTATCGGAGCTAACTTCCGTAGTACTTTTTGTGAGCGCAGCTTACAACTATAATTTTCCTTTGCTTTCAGAAAATATTACGTGTTTATATCATTAAAATACATCACTTAAAATTATTTATGAAGTTAGAATGAATGTGTGATGATTTTTTTCTACTGTTCAAGTAAATTTAGCTGTTCTTTGTAATATTTTTGTTATAACTCTTAGGTAGTATATATTTGTTTCTTATATTTTTTCCCGTTTCAACTGTAAAAATAAATTCATTAGAAATGTATAGAAAAAAAAGGAAAGTTGTTATTTCTTTAGAGCAAAAAGTAATTTTTTTAAAAAGATCACTGGCGATGTGTGGGGAGGGGGGGGGGGTCTCCAAAAAAGGATCCTTAGGATTTTACTATCTGTTTCTTTCTTTTGGACCTCATGGAGCAGCTCTGTTGAAAGTGCAGAGTCATACCTTTCAGTCGGACAGGAAGATTTTATTAGATCTGGTTCGAAATGATAACTATAAAACTCTTTAAGAGCCATGACTATCTAAAGGAAGCCTCTCTGTGATTTGAGATTTCTGTTGGTATAGGATAAAGAATCCTTCCAAACGGATAGGCATTCTAGGATTCTAGTAATTTTCTGCCATAATAATAAAGCCCGTTCTTTTATAATAGATTTAATAGACATTTGATGAATTGACAACAACAGAGCATCGATTGATGTTGATTTCACAGCTCCCGTAATTAGCCGTAATGCTCGGTTATGGAACACTTCTAGGAGATCATTCACCTGTTTAGATGCCGCAACCAAAGGCTCGCAGCAATAGGTAATGAGTGACAGAATGTAAGCGTTATATGTTAATTCTAGAGTTGTTTTAGAACAACCCCATTTCGAAACAGCAATTCTTTTCAAAAGACAAACTCTTACTCGTGCGTTCCACGGTCATTTCAATGTGTTGTGTCGATTGAAGTTAATACCCAAATATGAGAAATAGTTTTTTTGGAGAACATTCATTCCTTAATATGAGAGATTCAGTTGCAATGGCTGATGGGTGAGAGAAAAAGTCTGGTAGACTGTTTTATCCAGATTTACTTTCATGTTATTATTTTGGCACCAGTGATCAAGGATATCCAAAGCTTTATTCAAGATTGCTTCAGATTTCTCCTTAGCATGATATTTAGGCGTTTCTGTCCACAACACTAGGTCGTCTGTATATAGTAGACATTTAACTCCAACAAGTCTCTCCAACTCAGCAATTAGGTCATTTTTATACAGATTAAAGAAGAGGCAGCTGGAAACGACTCCCTGTGGTAGACCAGTCCTTAGAATCTTGTATTTTGAATAGCAACCCTCGTATCGAGCTCTACAGATTCGATGGCTGAGGAAACTCTTAAACCATCCAAACAAGTTTGAATGGACTTCAATATTTGAAAGCTTCAGAAGAAGAAGATTCAGATTTCAGATCCGAGTACAGCTGACAAAATGTGTTTTTTATCCAGCGCATCTTTCACCGTCTGGCTTAGGAGTGTAACATGTTGGCTGGTAGATCTGTACTGTCTGAAACCTCCCTGTTCGTTTGCAATAAAATTAGAGTTTTCCACATACCATTCCAACTTATTTGTTACCATTATTTCCATTGTTTTACGTAGGATACTTGCCAATGATATTGGTCTATATCCTTTAATATCACTGGGATCGTTACCCTTTCTATGTATTGGAACTATAATTGATTTCGCCATAATGCAGGCACATTACCCGTGTTCCAAATAGTATTAAAAATCTTTAAAATAGTGTGGGCTGACTTGTTTTCATGATTTATGAGAAATTCTGTATGAATGGCATCTTCACCTGGAGACTTTTTGACTGTTAACCTACACAAAGGTACAATGTAGATCCGGAAACGTAAACTATTACGGCTAAGTTATACGTCGGCATGTGTCGCCTTCAGTGCTCTTCTCTTCATGCTCCAATATGTTATTGAAAATGATTTGAAAGAAATTTTCCCAGATGTTTACACTCATGTCCCTAAATTAAGGATAATGAAGTTCAGGCAAAGAAAGAGACAGAAGCAAAACAAATTTGACTTATTTGTAAAGTCTATTTATTAAACAAAAGGTAAAAAGCAAAAAAGATGCTATATGTTGACATAATTAATAAAAATTGCGATTTTTACTCCCCATAGCAAATTTTAAAAAAGAACCTATTTACAAAAAAACAGTATAACATGGTTAGTATGATGGTTAATATGGAGTATGTCTCCCGGACGATGCAATACAGGCCTTACAACGCCTACGCATGCTGAGTATCAAATTATCAATCTGATCTTGGGGAATATTACACCACTCATCAAGCAATGCCCTCCGAAGATCCGGTAGACAAGTGGTAGGAGGTTGACGGGCTGCAATTCGTTGGCCAAGCATATCCCACACTTGCTCTATTGAATTCAAGTCCGGTGAGTATGCTGGCCAATCCATACGGGTGATATCCTCCGATTGAAGGCATTCGTCTACAATGTTTGCACGGCGAGGACGGGCGTTGTCATCCATAAACAGAAATTCAGCATCCATGGCGCCCCGAAACATACGTACATGTTGTTCCAGAATGACATCCCGATAGCTGAGGCCTGTCATCGTTGCACTCTGAACATGCAGGTCAGTTCTGGAACCAAGAATAATTCCTTCTCAAACGAGCCATCCTGCACCACCGTAACGGTGTCGTTTAATGGTGTTTTCTTGGTGGTAACGGGTACCTGGCGCTCTACATATGAAAGTCCGACGATAATCAGACTGCAAACTAAACTTGGACTCGTCGGAAAACATCACACAAGACCACTGTTGCGGTGTCCACAATGCATGCTCTCTACTCCAGGTTAATCGCAGGTTAATCGCAGGTGACAGTGATTTACGGTAAGGGGAACACATCTGACAGGCCTACGAGCATATAGACGAATGTGCCTTAAGCGTCTGTACATGGTCTGTCTTGAAACTGTCGTTCCGATAGCTGAAGAGAGCTGACGAGATAGGTCTGATGCTGTGCTCCGTCTGTTTCTTTTGGCAGTAACTGCCAAAAACCGGTCCTCATTCGGCGTTGTAACTCGGGGGCGACCTGCGCTGTAACATCTACTCACATTACCATCATCTTGGAATCATTGCCAAAGCCTGGAGATGACACTCTGGGAGATTCCAAGTTCCTCGGATACTTCCAGCTTGGTACGTCCACATTCCAGTCATCCGATAATTCTACCACGTAAAAAATCTTCCAAATGTGCTTCCTTTGTGCCATAACTATGCGGTTATTGCACTGAAAGGCTTTTAAAGCGCTTGTGAACAATTTTACTTCTTTGCCACCATTCCTTATATACTCCTCTCTTACACTCTCGTCATTGTGACGTACTATCCGCGCCATCTGGTGGTTTCCTGTAATTTGCATATTCTTCTTCAAGATGTGTGTGATAATTCTACAGGAGAAATTTTTATTTTAGAGTTCAATTTCTGTGTGATTCTGAATTATCCTTAATTTATGGACATGAGTGTATTTATATTGATGTCTTTCGAATTTCGTTAATAATTCCTGTAAGTACCGAGAGGAGCTTTTCAAAATCAAAATTGATAAAAAATTATATAAGAAATACAATGAGTCAGGAAAGACTTTCAGCTTTGACGGTTTTATTTATTGAAGCAGATATAGCATCTAAGATAAATTACGAACCAAAAATTAAGGATTTGAGCAAAACTTCATTTCATTTCAAATTTCATTTTTTTCATTATTCTTTCATGTTCCAAATAAATATAAGTAAAAGTTTTTTTTTCTGTATGAATAAAAATTGTTTTTTTTTAAAAAAAATTTCATAAACCCTTTTCTTACGACACTAGAGGGCCTCGTGAAATGTACCTTGCCCACATTAAGTTCAGATCTCGCGCCGCCACTGTCTCCAAGTCAAAAGCTATACTTACAATAAATGAAAATCTCAATACGCAGCAAAATGACTACAAAATGGCGGTGTTTTCTCCTTCACCACGCGCGATGCGTCACAGTTCTTACTTAGTATAATGAATTATTTGTTCCTTCAGCTATCCAGGGGTGTAATTGAATTTTGGATGGAGATGATAGATATGTAGCTGCAACACCAAACTGTATCCCCCGATTTTGCAATCATTCGTTTTTGTATTGCCTCCCACTATGGAAGCAATTTTAAAGACGTATTCACGTCGAAAATCAAGATAAGTCCGGATTTCCCGATAGTATAGCATAGTTTAACAAAAATAGAATTTTAGTGCACAGTGTATTAGTCCGTTGTCCATTTGTGTCTATTTACACACATCCTTAATTTAATAGCAAAATCTTGGTACTGCTGGCAAAATCGCAGTAAAAAGATTTTTTTTTTGCAAAAACGCACTGAAGATTGATTTTTAACAAAGGCATCTTAAAAGAGATTTTTGTGAAAGTTACTTTATGAAAGTATCATTCATGGTTTATAATAACTAGAATATAGGAGTGTTTAAATTCAACATGCATTTGGGGAAATTAAAGGTTTTCAACTGAATACCTTACCATATAGAAAAACAAAATAGAGGAAAGAAGTGATTTTTATCTTTATTTGTATTTTTATTACTATTTTACTTTTTACTCTTATACAGGGGTAGATGAGTTTATAGTGTTAACGTTAGACATTATTCAAAATATGAAACATTCTCTGAAGGGGCGGCACATTAGGTCTTTGTACGAGGGTGGCCGACAACCTAGGATCGGTCCCGCTGAACATCAATGCTCTTAAATACGGTTTAAAGGGGTTATTTCGTGAACCAGATGTCGTATGATGTTCACATTTTAGCTCAAAGCGTTGCAATCATTGGCGTAATGTAGAAAAGAATTTTTTCATTAAGGGAGTGAGCTGGAAACTGTTCAGTCAGAATATTTGGACTGGGAGGGGGAATAGGAATTTCAATAACTCACATACTCTCGAGAAAATAAAGGAGAAAAGAATAAAAAAAATGTTGTTCGTTGATGATAGGATTACTTTTACCAAGGGTTTAAATGCATTTGTTTTTTGTGCTCTTTGTTAACTAAATTTCGGAGAAAAGTTTCGTGTGTGTTTCTAGATGGCTAAAAAGAAAATGTTATGGAGTATGGAGAAAAAAAATAATTTGGAGAGCTTCCCCCTCCCCCCGTTTGAAGTACTATATTTAATTGTGAGAGAATGGCTGTATCACACATCTAGTAAGAGGCGAAGTCAAATGTATCAGGGAAATCATACGTAAGAAGATTGTATAAGATCGGACTGATTACACTGCTTTGAAATGTACTTGCTTGAATTGAGTATTTTTTTTAATAGTTCGTTGTGAACTTTGACGTTGAAGGCACCAGAGATTTGAGGTATTTAATAATAATTATTATAAGGCTTGGGAGAAATCATGTTTAATAAAGTTTTAGATGAGATCATAATGCCAAATATGATTAAATGCTTTTTGAAGGCCAGGGAAGACATCTATAGTGATTTATTAGGCCTTGTATTTCAATTATGACCTGATGCTATCAATTCTTTTCAGATAACGGACGGTGTGTGGTAGCTGTTTCTAATGCCACCTGATAGATGGTGTCAGATAGAGTTCCACAAAATTTATCGGGGCAAGAGGCTAGTTTTACTTCTGCAGTTACAAACAGCTTTGAGCACCATACAGGTAGCAGTACGATTTGGCTCGGTTCTCTGCAAGCTTTGAGATTATTTGCCAATTTGATTTGTGTTACGAAGACTGATGAGATGTTAGTGGTCGGAATTTGCCCAATTTTGATCAGCTTTGAGGATAAAAGTTATAGTAGCATGTTTCCAGTTAAAACGAATGTGGTTAGAGCATTGGACTCCAGACCGGAAGGCCTGGGCTCGATGCCCCCAAATGCCCGCCGAGTACGTACGGAGAACGTGCTCGTTAAATCAGTAGGCCCGAATGGTCTCGCCATCTATCGTGTTGTTTCGAGCAAAATCGCACTGTCATCTTCCTAGGGGCTCAAAAGCTTAGGCTAACGACAGGTGTAAAAATTCTAGCCCTTAGCCGCGATGAATTTCGTGGATTTTGATCTGATGTTACTGTCGATCAGGTGGCATAAGCAACAACAACACTTGTTGTGACTCGAGAAAACTACTCTTCTTCGATTACAATATTCCTTTATTTCTCTTTGACGCGCAGGATAAATGAGACTATTTACAGTTTTGAATAATTGAAACTATTTGTATGAAAGAACAAATTAATTGAGCACACGCTCCGTTTGCATAAAATATTATAGAGGTTTTTTTTCTTAGCGTAAAACGTAAACTACTTAGAATATTCCAAAAAACTAATTTTGCTAAATTTATGTTGCCGGAAACGAAAGTGCGTAAGCAAACGCGAAACAATTATCAAATAATATTCCCCCAAATAGAAAATTCCAAAAAACTTATTTTGCTAAATTTATGTTGCCAGACTCGAAAGTGCATAAGCAAACACGAAACAATTATCAAATAATATGAAACAGGAAATGTTGACCTTATTAGGAGTGGCAACAGACTTCTTGAATTATTCTAACACCACTGTAGTGAATTGAACTGAACTGAGATTAATTTCGCGGGAAATTTTTATGAACGAGTTTGTTTATATGAGTACTTATGAACTTTATGTACCTATATGTGCTAGTTTAAAAATTTTTCGCATATGAAGGTATTTTTTTTTCTAATTCAGGAAACTTGGTAATTTTTAAAGTTAAAAGTGTTGTTAGCATTAAATTTCTTTCAATTTTCTGCGCTGCTGTATAATTTTTATGTCAAAGTGTACAAAATGTTACAGTAAGTTACATAACATATATATTCCTTTCTTTTTTTACAAATAGATCAGATTGTACGCGCAATGTGACTTTTAGAATAGTAATTAGTTGTTAGTAGCAAAATAATATTTTTTATTTGTATTACCAGATTAATACCATTTATTCTGTATATTTCATGCAATAAGAATTAACTGAAATTATGAATTTTTTAACAACTTCAGCTTAAAGGCATAAAATAATGGTGAGTCTTACCAATCATGCTTAGGATGCATAAAACAGGCCTTTCTCATTTTGTGGTGATCTTTTCCTGTAGAAAAAAAAACCCGATTGGCGACAGGGCGCATAATGCAGCTGCTCGCTGTTTTTTTCTAAACATTGCTGTTTTGCCTAAACTTCTAAAGATGATTGTAATATATATATAATATATATAATATAAGTTATACATATAACCCCTTTTTTGCTTGGATTTTTTTTCTGGCTTAGAAATAATATAATCCAAGAAAAAGTTGCATTTTTAGATGCCTAAACATGATTTAGGATTACTTTGATCAAGATTTTAGATATACAAAGACATAAATCTCTTGATTAACATAATACTCATGGAAATAACAGGAGGGATGAGTGTGAAATTCATCATTTAACTGCTAGTTTACTTAGATGTTGTTGAAATCTGCAGAGTCATTTTTTATGCATTGATCCATATATATATGTAAATGTTACAATATGTTAAAAAACTTGGTACTTTTCCATTTTGCAAGAGCAAATTTTGACTAGTAGGTTTTATTGGTGACAACACACAATATACACATAACATTTTTTTTTAATAAATGCTACTTCTCATTGATTTTTTATACATTTTTGATGTATTTTAAAAAAAGCATTACTGATAAGAAAAGAGTGCAACCTGGTTTGAAAATGGGGTAAAAGGTTACCAGCGGAAATATTCCGTTTGGTGTTGGCTGAATCATTTTTAGCGACTTTATTGCCTGTTACGAATAAATGGAAGAGTGCCAGTTATGAGAACCAAAGATTTGTTTAAATAAATACCCCTCCTTCTCCCCCCATAAAAACACTAACCCCAATATAAAAATTAGTACTGCACAGTATTTTGTAAATTAGTTCATCTATTCCAGGGGTGGCCATCCCATGGCATTAAGTCATAGTGTGTTACAGTAAAGTTGTAACAGTGGCATGCAAAGACTCATTGAAAATTTAAAAAATGAAATAAACTTTTTTTAATAATGTTATTGAAATGTGATTGTCCCAGATAAAAAAAGAAAACCTTAAAATTTAATTTAAATTTGCTTAAGTGAATTACAACAGAAAATTTTCATGCAAAGAATACTCTTCAATGTACTGTGTGCCGGCTTTCTGAAGGAAAGTGCCCTCGTGAGGTTTTGGAATATGAGGGAGCCTGTGTTTTAAAGTATATTGAAAAAACAACACCCCAGTGAGTGCTTGCTACTTAAAAATAAATATTGGTTGTAAAATTTGCTTTTCTTACTGATATTTGGGGGCATTTAAATAATTCAAATTTAGATTACAGGGGAAAAAATGTATTTTTATTGATAGACTCCTAGTTGAACTCCTTAATTTTAATTAATCTCATCATGATCAAGTGTGTTTATTATTAATTAGTATAACAAGTAATTATTTCTAATATGTTGATTAAAATTTTTTATTCTCTCGAGCATTTGTGTACTTTAATTTTATTTTAGTTATTAATTATGTGCAAGTATTTAATGGTAAAGGCCATGCCAAATAATAAAATGTTGTATGTTTGGATATTAAGATATCAATGTAAGTAGCCATTGCATCTGTGAAAACGTAAATAGTTAAGTTTTTTGAATTAAATAATGTTCTTAATTTTACCTTGCATAATTTTTTAATAATATGCTATGCAACTTCCTTTGCAACTACAAATAGTATGCTTTTTTTTGTATCTTTTTAAATGGTTTTTCAAGAAACATTTACTTTGTAAAAAATTATATATATATATATTTGTGCATGGACCCCAATTTAACAAATTCATTGTTAGCTACTTAAGTATGTGCAAAATGTAGTTGTTACACAGTAAAATTTATTTTATGTGATAAACATGGGGCTACATAAAAAATTTCTCATAGAAAATATGTAAATAAAAACATGCGGTACCTAGAAATCAGTTTGTAAAAACTTCCTGTTTAATCAATCCTCCATCAATAAGAATTCATTTTCAAGTAAATTCTTGAATCTAAAATCGGAAGTTTTTTCTTTGGGTTTGCAGCCCCGGGATCCCGGTGGTTTTTTCAAATCCCCGGATTAAAATAACTAATCCTGGGATTTAATTTTTGTCTGAATTATATCTTGAAATTTTTTTTCGTAGTATTGTGAATCTGGTATTACATTTAATGTATCTTATTTACTTTTTTCTACTCTAGACGTTTAATGTCAGTTTTCTTACAAAGTTGAACCTTGAAGGGTTCGATGCGGATGTGTATGTTAAACCATGAAATTTGATACTTGTTTTCTCTTATTTTCTTCTGTAACTTTCTCCCCATCACGAGTGGAGTAAAAAAATGGACATTTCTCTTATCCTCAGGAAATCTGGTGTCAACTAACATGGACAGAGGCAATTGGAATTTTTGGAAGATATCTAGTAGGATTTTCAGCCCCGGGATCCCAGTTTTTTTTCCGATCCCAAAACCCTGGGATTTAATTTTTGTCTGAATTATATTTTAAAATTTTTTTCTCATAAAAATTTTTTAAGAATTTTATTCTTTAAAAAATTATATATTTTTTTTATGAAATATATACGTAGAATTTTTTTGTGCAATTATAAGTGCTATAGGTAAAAAAAAAACATATGCACAGCTCTCATTTCTCGTATAGGAGAAAATTGCACAGATCTAAGTGGCTCACTGCAATGTTTACACAATAATATAAGCAGCATCTCAAGAATAGATTTTGTCAAGTTCGTTCTTCAATTAAATGCCTTTAATAAATAGTGGACCTGCTTGGAAGACTTGAAACACTACAAATCCCATTGTATTACTAACAGCTCATGCAACTGCATCTTCAATTTCGAATGAGGTAACACATGAAATTGATTCACATTCTGATTCAATAACTGGATCAGTTTATATACAAAAACCATTAAGGGTAGCAGAAGAGCTAAATAAAGTTATCAAAGAGGTATATGCACCAATGCAGTCTATTAGATTTGAGACACTGTCATCAAAAATTCAAAAAAAAAAAAATGTCTCTTTTTTTTTTGAAAATGGAGGGAGACGTGGTGACTACCTGAAAAGAACATACTATTTAATGACGATAATACCTACTAGTAAAGAATCCGAATGTGCATTTTCTACAGTAGGACAATGTGTAACAAAAATAAGAAGCCATTTCAATGATGAAATGCTGGACGAGCTGTGTTTTTATAAGCTTATTTACAAAAACACAAGAAATGAAGAAATGCTTTTTTTAAAAAATTTCATCATGTACTATTTTATTTGTTTTTTATGATGAATTAATTTTTTTATTTGTTTTATTAAAATAATATTAAATCAATTTTTAATTATATTTTCAATTTAACTATGCTAATATGTAAGTATTTTTAATAAATAGATCAATCCTAATCCTGGGATTTGTGTAATGTAATACCGGGATTAAAAATATGACACGGGATTGCAAACCCTATTTTTTCTGTTAAATATTTCTTGAATGTGATGTTCTTGTCCCACTTTCTTTTGTGGCACAGTTTCTAGATTTATGTTTCACTTGATTGTTTTTATATGGCTCTTATAGTAGATTCACCTAATCCAAATTCTTTACCAAGGGCTGTGAATCCATTTCCTTCTGCTATTCAATTTAAATGACAGTATTTAGTTTCAGAGGAAAGTGTTTTTCTTTTAATTTTATTTTTTCTGATAATTCTTTTTGAGGGATTTTGTCTAAACAAAATGTACAAGAAACTGTCCAAATAGAAAAGATAATTATATTAAAATTAATTTTGTCTTAGTGGTCAATAGGTATGTTAATCATAAGACAATTGTCCTTTAATGTGATTAGAAGGTTTGGGGAGGGGCGGATGTACACTCTATAAAAAAAAAATGGCACACCAAGAAGGAGTTGCCTGATTGTAATGAAATTTCGTACGCAAAGACATTTGTACCAAACATGCAAATTATTAAAATTTGGTGTCCCATAATAGGGGGAGCTACAGCGCATCGAAACTATGCTCTCAACAGGTGTTCGCAAGAAGCGATTCTCAATCTGATGGTCAAAATTTCTGTTGCATTGAGATTTAGGATACCTTTCAACATCTGAAAAAATTCCTTGCCGCATGATTTGAGCTCATTATGAGCAACTGTCAGAGTTTGAAAGAGGTGGTATCATTAGATTGAAAGAGTCAAGTTGGGCAAATTGGAGAATTGCTCGTCATATGGGTCGAAACAATGCGGCCATTAGAAGATGCTGTCAATGAATGGGTGTACAACAGCAGATTTCAGCATTATGATGGTAGCGGTTGACCTAGGGCCACAACAGCTCAGCTGTCACAGCACCTGATTCATCGTTGTACACCATCAGACAGTGCGACTCGCACAGGAGTGTCCACCTTGCAAATTCACAGATGACTGATAGAGCGAAATTTATGCTTGTACCAACTGCTACGCTACCTATAATTTGCGCCTGCACACTGTCAAGCCAAATTACAGTGGTGCTTGGCTTGATCAGTTTGGAATGATGCTGACTGGGGACATATAGTGTTTTGGGACGAATCCCGCTTCCATCTGTGTCCTGATGATCATCGAAGATGTGTCTGAAGATGTCCAGGGCAGTGTGCCGATTCTACTTTCACTATTGCACACCACACAGGCCCTCAACTATAAGTTATGGTCTGGGGTGCCATTTCTTATGACAGCCAGACCCCTTTGGTCGTCATTAGAAGCACACTTACAGCACAGGGGTACATCAACAACATTCTGTTTTGCTACCATTCCTTTTGCAGTACTCTAGCCTTATTTTTCAGCAAGATAATTCCAGACCACATACGGCACGTGTTGCTATGAACTGTCTTACACTTTTTCAAATGCTTCCTTGGACTGCCAGATCACCAGATCTCTCTCCAATCGAGCATGTCAGATATAATGGGAAGGCGACTGCATTTACCAGGGAATGTTGATGACCTGGCTTGACAATTGGAGCAAATTTGGCAAGAAATACTGCAGGAGGCCATCAGGGTGCTTTGTCACTCTATACCACATCGTGTGGCAGCTTGCATTCAGGTTACAGGTGGATCAACACCTTATTGAGCTCGTTACTTTGTAACTATGTAACTGAAATAAATCATTTAATTTTTCTGAAATTGTAATCATTTTCAATTCTGTACATAATTTTTATTCCCACCATTTTTTGTCTCTATTGGACAACTTGTTCTTAGTGCGTCGTTTTTTTTGTTATTGAGTGTACTTTAGGGTGGATCAAAAATTTTTTTTCAGAATATTGAAACCTAGGTCTGTGGAAAAGATTTTCCATAATATATAAATAAAGGGAAAATAAAAAAGAATAATACTTATGTTTAGTACTGCCACAAAGGGAATGAAAAGAAGATGAAGTTAGGTATTTGCATTTTTTTATGGAAAAAATCTAATTAATTTTTGTCAAAGTGAAACAGCATTTTAGTACTTTTAATATTTATTGCGATGAGAGGATATTTGCTAAATAGTTACAAGAAAAAATCATCAGGTACATTCAACAACTTCTTTAGTATTAGGTTTTTAAAAAAAAATATAAATGAAACTGCTGTTGCTATTATAGTGCATATTAAAGTGGAAGACTGAAAACTGCTTGGATCGGGTTGCAGGGATTGATGTTGCTGGAAAACAGAGTTATGAAATGTCGCAATGTTACTTACTAATGTCTCACTGCTTACTATCAATTAGTAATCATCATTTAGATTATTTATATTGTGGAAAAATAATTATATTTTGAGTCTCTCTAAAGTCATCTAAAATTAAGAAAGTCCCTTTCCACTTTGCCAAGGGGCTCCTTGTATTTCATTTTAACCCTATTAAAGTATTAATCTCTAAAGGGCCACCAGCGTTTATATTCGTCCATCCAAGGTATGATTCTTTGCTTTGTTTAAAACTAGTTCCATGGCTTTGGAATACAATAAAATGACATTGACAGTGTTTGTGAAGAATTTATTTATATTTCAGAGAAGTGAGGGAGGAATTTGAAAGAATATATTCCAGGAATGATGAAATTCATATCTAAGCAGTATTGCTTGTTTTTTCGTTTGAAGGGGTCGTGCCTTTTTTTATCCTTCTTTTGCTCTCACTTTTGATGAAAGTGCATCAAGAAAATGTATTGTTTGTCCAAGGAAAATTATTCGCCATGAATTTTGTTATCAATGCACTGAATGTGATGCCGCTGGTTTATGTGTTCAATCATATTTCAGGATATATCAAACAACAGCTTAGTTGTAATATTTTTTATTATACTGTAACTCTATACACATTAGTTTTTTTCATTTTCACGCACACATGTTCTTGCCTCTTTTCCCTCAATAAACCATGTAAAAATGCAAATCTGTGGGGAAAATGGTGGAGGGGGATTTCATAAGTTTTTTTCAGCAGTTAAGGGGTGAATAAATCTAATACAAAGAGGAAGTAGAACAATAGCAGTACAATTTAAACAAGAAAAATTACTATTATGTAGTGTTTTGTTCAAAAACTCAATGTTTGATAATATAATAGTAATGTATGCATAGAAAATTCATTACTTATTATCTCTTCTTAACATATTTAATTAAATGCTTGTATTGGGTTATTTTTAAAAAAATGCTTTAAAAAAAATAAGAATAAAATTTGAACATTTTGACCCCCCCCCCTAATTTGTTTGTAAAAGAGTGTTTTTTTTTATATGTAATAGAACCAAGATGGAAGATTTGAAAAATAATGTAAATGCCATCTTAAAGACTCTTGAATGTGCTATTTGGTAAGTAATTTTGTTTATTTACTATGCATTGCTCATAAATTTTTAAAACTTGTAGTTTTATATTTTACCTTATTTATGTATACTATCTATATGTACATATGTGTTTTGTCCAATTTATAATAAAACAGATTAGTTAATATAATTCACAACCACACAAAACTCAACATCCTAAATCTTTTTTTATTTCATACTGTTGCCATTCACATAAAACCATAAATCTTTTTTTTTTTACAAAATTGCTTCAATTACAAGTTGAGTTGCTTCATTTATTATAAACTTCTTAGAGCTTTGAATTTATTTTAGTTTAAATATGTATATTAAGTTACATCTCATAATTATGATATGAATATTTGTTAAATTCTCGACAATATGAATGATTGGGGCTCTTCTATCACTTTGAATGTAATTGTGTCTGAAAGACATTCAGGAAGGCATGTTGATTACAATTATCTAATTATGTTGATTCTTTAGAGGCGGCACTTTACACAAAAAAAGCATTCACAAAACATAAATGCAACAGTAACACAAAAACATGTAAATGAAGCTTGTGGTGGACAAAAGTCCATACTTTCTAAATAAAGCCTTCCGAGAATGTTCTGTAATAAAATGATTAATTGATTTTAGCTTGCAAATTGGTCAGATCCAGTAGCTGAAGCAATATTGTGTGTTAGCTCACCACAAAAATTTTATGTAGCACTTATTAAGAACTGAGGTTGCAGTCGAAATTGATTCTCATTTAGCTAGTTAAAAAAGAGAAAAAGAGTTAAGTATCATACTTCAATACTTCAAAATAAAGAAAATCTCTCGAGAATTGAAAGAGAATCTATATGTGCATATATGTAGTAATATGTTAAATTACTCTAAATATAACTTAAAGGAATAAGCAGAAAAGTATTGGCCAAAGTAATATAGCCATGGTAATACATTGGTAAATTCTCAGCCTTAGAATTAAGATTACAGAATTAAACAAAGTTTAAAGGTGCACCCCCCCCCCTTTATTTATCTGTATTACTAAGCTGGAATAAAATATAGAAGAGAATATAGTTGGAGATGATATACATGTATAAATTTAAATATTGAAATGAATTTGTTAAGTTTTAAATAAAAAAATGCAAGAGTATCAAAAAAGTAATCTACTTAAAAATGATGAAGTAATTTTAAATTTACTAAATTAATTTGTAAAAATTTAAATCATTATTAACCAAGAATATCAAAACTTATTTTTATTTCTATAAAGAACCTGAAAGAAATTGCAGTATAGTGTTTCCTGAAATAATTGTTCATAAATATATTTTTTAATGAAATGAACAGCGTATTGTTCATGAGAATTTGAATGAATGCTACAAAATTTATTATTAATTTTAATTTTTACACTTTAAAGGGACTCAGTACGATTCAACTGACAAAAATCGGTCAAAAATTCAAATAAAACTTTTTAGCCTAAATTATTCTTTATATAATTTTCTATGATCTCACAAAATTTGAAAGCTCTTAGTTAAAAAAATACAGAATTACGATAACTTTTATGTTCACATCCCAATTGCCAACAAAAACTTGCAACAGATTATCTCAGAAAGAAAAATATAACTCGCACACACATTTATATCTATTTGCTAAGGCTTTTTTTCCTATTGTTGCTTTGAAATTTTTTTCACCTACTGCTATTAGCACATGTAACAAAAGTTGGTATGCATTTCTGAATCAAAACAATACTTATTTTTTAAAAAGTAGTTGAATTTAGAATTTACACATTTTCTAAGGAACTTTCAATAAGCATTCAGAAAAAAAGTATTTTGTGTATATCAATCATGCTAGCAGTAAATCCATATCTTTTGGTATACATAGCTTGACGTATTTGTAAATCAAATTTCATTTGTGTTCGTCAATTATTGTGGAAGGAGTAGCATTTTAAAATTCCTTCATAAATTCTGAAACTTTCCATTTAAAAATTAAGTGGTTAGTTTATTTTGTAGTATTTTTGGGGCAGAATTTTTTTTACATGATCCATATTCATTGTTTACTAACAAAGAAAATGTAAAAACCATTAAATCAAATATTTTTGTATAAATTGCACCACATCCGCTTAATAAACAAATTAGGATAATATCAAAAGAAATTAAAGGGTTTGAACATCTATAATTAAGTAAAGTAGACAATAAATATTTTGTTTAAAATTTCTAATGGCAGATTATGAACACAGTTACAGCAGAGAACAAATATAAAAAAAGAAAACGTGGAAAGCCACACGATAGAAGTGAAACTTCTTTGGCAACGTTGCCCGTAAATGCAGGAATACATCTAATTATATTAAACTGCTGAGAGGACTTACTTTAATCAAATAAAATTCGAACTTCATTTATTGAATGAAAATATTTTTATTTGATTTTCTGCATCATCATTTTCCAAGAAAGAAAGAATAGGTGTGTGGTAACTGAAGTAGGATATAAAAATCCTCGATTGTAGTCAATCAAGAAAATGTGAGAAAACTGCATCAATCGTGGTTCCGTATACTGTTTTTCCTTCTCTAGAATCAGTATTCATTGCCAAATTCAGTGTCTGTTTCAAGAATTCAATGAGTGGCTTTGCTTCTTCTGAAGCAAAATTAACATTAAAGTCTTCAGTTAAGATAATCGGCTTTTAATCATCATCAGATCCAATGATTGGAGCAGTCTCTGATGTGTACAGCACTTAAACTTTATGGATAAAGATGAAAACCTGCAATAGAACTACCTGGTGATATATAGACTTTCGCCTGGACTTGCTGTTAGTTTTTCTCCCCCCCCCCTTTTTTGAAGCTTTTTTCCTCTTTTTGCATTTGTTCTAGGCATTCTGACCAGAAATAATTTTAATTCAATGGAAATAAAAATTAATAAATATAAACTTAATGCATCACTCACAGAAGTCACTGTGTTTGCTTACAAGACGCTATCCGTAGTGATTCTGGTGTGATATACAATGACATATATACAATACATATATATATATGTAGTGACATTTATACAATGTCCCAGACACTTCTTAAATGGAAGAGCAATATAATGGTAATATTTTGGTGAGTTTATTCGTTGAAAATGACACGGGTTCGTTACGAGTAGCATGCTCACTTAATGTCTCCAATACCTAAGCGCCTTCAGTCCAAATACAAGATGCCCCACTCCATACCACCTTAGCAATCGTCCAACTTTTTCACGGTTATGACGTAAGTCATGTGGTGAACCCCCTTCCCCCTGCATTCTCTTTTCCTCCCGCTTGCTATCTCCTCACCATGGCGACGTTTCGGGGGGATAGGGGGATTCACTACTTCCGTTCGCTTTTTCACTGTTACCCAAAACTGGGCAAATTTCCCATTCATTCCGTGAGCAAAGAAGTTTCACTTAAAAAAGAACAGAATTCATTAATCCATATGTCTAGCCTCCCAGTAATGCTTGGCGAGAAACATCTTGCACAGAGTCCATGACCTCTCTAGAGCTGCACAGAGTGCATATCAGGAAAGTAACAACTTTGAATCTATACAAATGGTTTCGCAGGCAGTCATGTTTGGTAGCTAGGCGGAATTCAGCAACCTCTCTACACCTTGGGCCATTACGCAAATTCAGGATAGCATGCCTCCGATACTGGTGGACTTTAGTTTTCTCAAGTGATGCTAGGTTTTTAGGATGATGACGACAATCCAATATGTTCTGTGTTATGGGATTATTATCAGAAACAATAGCCAACAAAGTAGCTCTGGAATCTCTGAGAATAACTGCTCTGGTAAATTTTTCCAAGTGGCACTGCAGCTGGGACAGAGCTGTGCAAATCGTAACAGTTTCACTGTCAATTGCCGTACCTCAGCCCACAGGGATGTAAAAAGATAAAATTTTGGAGAAAACTCTGGCACCTGCATTAGGGCTACCAGATAGGAGAGATCCATCGGTAAAGGTCCAAAGTCACTGTGGTTCAGGTTAAAACTTAAACTTAAATGCAGTGGCGCAGCAGTGAGAGCCAGGGCGTACTGCGCTTATCCCAGTATATGTTCATTTGGCGCTGAGGTATGTAAACAGATGTCCTGATCAGGTGGTCAGTCTGAAGTGAAACCTCCAGTGTTTAAGTCCCCAAGCAAGCTTGGTACTCATTTATTGACCCAGTGCAGTAGTGATGAAAGCCTGAGTCGACCTTGCCTCGCCCAAGAATAGAATCCGGACCTGTGGTGCAGAAGCACGATACACTACCACTCGACCTCCTGGTTCAGGGTAAAGACTATTTAATACATCGAGAGCGTAGGCTCTCAAAATAGAGGAGGCCTGGATTACTTTTAGTTACCTTTTGATCACTGGTGTAGCTAGTTCTGAATGGGCCCTGTATCAAAATTCCTTGGGAGCCCTCTTTTGGGAAATAAATAAAAAAGGATTGCATTAATAAAATTTATTTGGAAGTGTCAAGATATTACACATATTTCTGTATCAGTGATACGGCAGATATGGCGGTAGCTATGCCCCTGCTTTTGACCTAGGTCAAGATTTTTTAATCCAGAAAAGTCAAATTTATCGGATTTTGTGGTGGAATGAGAGTAATTCTGGTTCATGGCTTAAACTAAGTGAATTTTTTAACTGAAGAACTCCCTTTAGAAAGCCCTTCTGGGTCTCTAAATTTCTAGTCAGGTCTTGATTGACTTCATTCCATGATTGACTTCAGAGTGAAAAACATCTTGGGAGTCTAATGATCTTTTCCCAAAGAATTAAGACCTCTTGAATTATGGTTCTTAAGGGCTTATGACTGATCAACATAAGCACAGAGTCTATCGAGGTAATAATAAATATTGAGATGTAAGTTATTTCAAACTAATATTAAACTTTTTACTAATGTATAATTTTAGATTTATAATAAAGTATTTAAGCAGTTTCTCGCAAGTTTTTAAAATTTTTTATTTAATTTGCAACTATGTTTATTAACTAAGAGATAATTATGTTGTAAATTCCTAAACAGCTATTTAGCCACATATCACTGTATATTTCTATAAATTGATATATGATTGTTACTGTTTCGGAATAGAACTTTATTTATGCTAAAATTGGCATTCTTTTTTTAAAAATGTTTAATTAATGATTTATATTATGTGAAATATAATGCAGGTGTTCTGTTGTAAGTTTATTTTTAGTTTTAATAAGATTTAAGTAAATAGGAGTTAAAGTTTCATGAACGATGTAAATGATAATCCGATTGCACAAGGCTGGGGATGAAAAATGGATCATCTACAATGCCATTAATTGAAAAAGATCATTGTCCAGACTTGATGTTTTTCTAACATAATCTTAAGCAAGGTTATAGAATTATTTGATGGGGGAAATGATGTTGTGCTCTCCATATAGCCCCGACCTTTCATCAACACGTTATCATTTATTTTGAATTTTACATAAATTTTTAAATGCTAAAAAGTTCAATAATAATGTTGACCCCAAATCACACTGGTAGTGTTTTTTGCTGACCAGAAACTCAATGATAGCAGATTCATGAAGCTATCCAAAAAATGGCAACAGGTAATTGAACAGAATGAAAGATATTTGACAAGTTAAAGTTAATTTTTTATGCAGAAGAACTTCATACTAAAAAACTGAAATTACTTTCTTGCCAATCCAATATATGCTTGTATGTATTGCATATTTTCATTATATATTTATACAACCATATACTAAATTGTCTTAAATCTGATAAAGTAAAGCAATAAATAGAAATATAACTTCCTATACAGATAGTATAGGTGAAATGCACATACATATATATAAATTTTTAAACTAATTTCTTTCTTCTAGCCTTGAACTTTTAAGAAACCCTGTATCCACAGGTTGTGGACATTTTTTCTGCAGGTAAAATTCTTTTTTCTCCCTTTGTATTAAATTATCAATAGCTCCTATATCATTATTATACATTTAAAAGGTAATTATATTTTGTGGTTTTATCAGCAAGCATTTAAAAGGTTTGTAATGTTACACCTGCTATACTTAAGCTTAACATTGCTGAATGTTATTTATACTTTAATTCAGTGGCAATGAATAGTATAATTTTTTTTTTTGATATTTATAATTAAATGATTAAAAAATAACTGCTTATCTTTTAGATATCTTTCATAAAAAATATATTGTTTATTGATATTTATTGCGTCAGAAATTTTTCTGTCTAGTTATTTAAACTTTTTAGATTTGATTTCTTTTAATGTTTAGTGTTTCAGATGTAATATTATTCCTGAAATGAAACAATTTGTTGAACTCCTTTCAAAGAGTGTCTTTATAAGAGTTTTTTCCTTTCTTAGATTCTGTATTACAGAAGTGTTGCAATCAAATTATCGTACACCATGTCCATTATGTAAAAAATCTTTTACACGAAGGTAAGAAACAGTATGATCATTTAGTATTTATTTATATTGATTTCTTAAATGTTATGTAACATTCTTTTTCTGTATTTTAATAAATTTCTTTTAATTCAGTTATGATAAAATACTTTTAATATGGAATAAAAAAATTTAATTTCTGTTGTGATTAAATATTTGTTTTGAGTATCCAGTTTTAAAAATAGATACAACTAAGTAAAAAAAAATTGTTTATAAGGAAAACAATTATAATGTATTTGTTTCAATTGAAAAAATGTATGTTCCTTTTAAAATGAAAGTGTTTATTCATCCTCACCTCAAAATATTTATGAGCAATGAAACTAAACTACTTTCCCAAATGTGGATTATAAAAAGCTGTTCATTCGACACATTTATGTATTTGATGCATTATTTAATGTACAAATATAACTGCAGTAGCCAAATGTTCATAGTCACGAATTGGTGATAACCGTTAACAAAATGTGTGTCCAAATACTTATGGCACACTAGACCTGCTTTGTAGAGGGACTGATGCACATTAAATCTTTTGAGGCTTAAAGTACTCATGTTGGTATGTCATGAAAGTTTGGGGTGTGAGCGCAACTGTCATCCTTATTTCTTGACTGCAGTTCAAAAGTGCAATATCTGTGGTCAATAGGCCTCATATTGCTTTGAAGTGTGATGATAATAAAACAATCTACACAGCTCTATTTTGCTACACAAACAAATAACTATTCTCCATAAGATTCTTTTTGCAAGTGACAATAATACTTGTAGGCACGGTATTTGTGCTCTTTATATATTCCTGTACACAAAAGGGCCAATCTAATTTCATGTTAATCCTTCTAATTTTTTCCCTAAAAGATTTTTAAAAAAATATTGTGAGGATACTGAACAGTTTAAATATGATGCATATTTATATTGTAGGTCATACGAGGTCAGTCAAAAAGTTGTTCTCTTTTATAAATATTTTCTGTGAAAAGGCTACTTTGTTGAAACTTTGACAAAGCTTCAGATATTTATCTATATTGTGTGACGTAGCTTTCACATGGTAATGTAAGTTTGTCGTATAATCAGCCTTAAATATGTCTCAGCAGCTATAAGTAGAACCCAAATTGAAAATGTATGCAGAGCAGTTTACTATTTATAAACATAATTTTTTTCTTGATATTATATACCTATATCTTGAATATTAAAATTAAGTTTGTAAAATGAAATTATAATGAAATTTCTTTATATTTATTTCTTGAACTGTGTAGAAAAAACTTAAATTTATTTAATAACCCCCCCCCCCCTCCCGGGTTTCAAATATTGTTGATTCATTTTTAACTTTTATGATCAAATATTTATTAGTAAATTTCATTCATTTTTTTATTTCTGTCTTTAATATTTTATTGTTTTCAAACATAAATTTACAAAAAAAAAAAAAAAAAAAAAAAAAAAAAAAAAAAAAAATAGTAGATGTACATATATTTACAAATTCTATGGTAATAAACTTTTTCTAAGTCATGTACAGGAATATGAATGAACAGTATGCACAATATTGTTATTTGGTTATTCTTAAGTCCCACATTAAATGAATCTGCACTGAGTATATATAGAACACTATTTTTACAGAAAAATAAATTTTTTTTTGGATTGAATGAACTAATTAACTATTATCATTTTGGACTTCAATCTGTTTTTTACTCTTTCATAAAGGACATTTCTACTAATCAACACCTTATGCTTGTCCCTCTTAATCAATGAAACTTGTTCACTTGATGCATTAAAGTACATTAACTAGACAAGACAACAATGAGCTTCAGTACTTTTCCCAAATGTGTCTAGTTAAAGTGTGATTCAGATTGTGTATTGATCCTGAGATGCATACTTGCATTAGAAGTAATGTTAAAAGTGAATCTCCTCTGTAGTGGAACATTTTTATAGAACAAAATATTCATTCCTATAAATTTTTTTAAGACAAAAATATTTGTATATTTACCTAAAATTAGTGAAAAGTAAACAAGCCTCTCGGTGATTGGTTTGTTCATATACATATCCTAATCATCATGTTGACCTTTACTGTTTGCACCATTCTTTTGGGCTATGTTATTTTAGTTAGAATATTTTAGCAACATGTCTTAAAAACTGCATACTAGGGAAACTATCAGTATTAATTGTAATTTATTTCTCAAATTGTTAACTGCACTACAGAGAGGTCAGCACTGAATGAAACTTTACTAAACAAAGTATTCCTATATTTATAATGCTTTCAATATATAAAGTAATTTGTACATGTATTTGTTTATTTATTATAGAGGTATTCAAGATGCTCTCCAGAGGAATAGTGTTATTTCTGCTGTAAAGAAACTGGCTGTGACCTGTGGAAATTTAGCTGGCATAGATTGTAATTATGTATCTTTTCCCCCCATTACAATCTGTTATATTTACTTTATAAACTGCCTCTATGGCTTCACATTTCACTTGTTTTGTGCAAGGAATTTTAGAAACTAATACTACACACATTTTTTTTACAAGCATGCAAAATTAGTATAGCTTTATGTAATCAAACCTTAAAAAAATCTTCATATATACAATATATTATTTAGAAAATAATATACTAGTACAAAATTGGATTTTTATTTGTTGTAAAATAATGAAAACAAAATATACTTATAAAGTCAAAAAGTAGCTTTGCTAAGAATAAAAAAACAAACTAGGAATTATGTAATAGATCAGTTTTACGAATTTTGATTATTTTCAACTCAATCTCCTTATGTGCTTTGCCATTAACATTCTGTTAACTCTGTGTATTGATTACATTTTTGCATCGATTTTTTTAAAGCTTGTTCATACATTTCAGTAAAAATTATTTTAAAGATAATTAAAATAAGTTTAATAAAAAAAATCTTTATTAGTTCTTCAAAATAAAGGAAATTAATGTTTCTTCTAATGAACAATTCTAAAATCCTTAAAATTTCTGGTATACTTTAAAAAATTAACAAGGGGGGAAAGAAGTGCAAAAAAAAAAAAAAAATACTGTATTTACTTGAATTTGAACCGCACTTTTTCCCTGTATTAAAGCTACTGAAAATCGAGTGCGGCTTAGAATCAAATTTTTAAAAAAGTGTTAGGGCATTTAGAGCAATTACTGGTTCTAAACCATTTTACACTTTTTCATTTTCCACAAAGGCTTGTTGAGAATTTGGGGTGCAGATTAGATTTGAGTAAATACAGTAATATTAATTTTAAGACTAGGGGTAGTGATATGCATAATTTTATAATTCATAATTCATTTTCTCCAATTCTATTTATTTCCTCTAAAAATTTGGAAGTTGTTAATAATGATTGAAAATATTTCTGGAGATATATGTATTAGAAGTACATTATAAAGTTAAATTGAATTTTAAGATGTTATATTTAGGTTTTGAAGAAATATAAATAAGAGTTAATTTTGAATACATATATGAATCAGAGGTAAAACGCTAAAACACAACAAATACTAACTCAAATAATTATAATTTACAGTAATAATTTTTAAGTGTACAAAATTATTAGTTTCTTTGAAACTTTAAATACTTTATCTTTAAAGTTAACTTCTTTCATATGATTCTCTTAATTATGATACATGCTGTGTTTTCCCCAAAACAAGACTTTTAAAAATCAAACCTTAGCATGATTTTTCAGGTTGCTCATAATATAAGCTCTATTTCGAAAATGAGCCATGATAAGATTGTTAATCAAATATGTGCCAAAACTTGCTGAATGACCATTCAAAGCTCAGATACAACACATGGGCTCATTTGATAGAAAATAGACTTGACTGTGACTGATCAGAATGTTCTATTACATATGTTGGGTGTTGCAACCAACAATTAGCTCTTGATTTAATGATACATTTATAGGGAATGATATATTGATCATTAAGTATGATAAATGTAAGAGGAAAGCTATTTCATTGACTACAAGAAAATAATTGTGGAAGATTCATGGAATAAAAAGCATCTTTCTGCTAAGAAAAATTGGGTTTTTAAGCAATCTAAAAAGGGTGATTAGAGTATGAAAACCCCAGGGTAACGTGAATGTTAAGAAGCATAAATGTATATCATGCCTCAGCAGCCACTATTTCGTTTGGAAGACAGGATCTATGAGTAGAATGCTCACTTGGAAGAACATACAGTTTGCAAGACTGATATCAAAACATTCTTCCTTGTAGTGGCACCACAGATCTAAAAATGGATTCAAAGCATCATTACTCTGAATAGATGGCTTCTTTCAGCTATGTAAAGGGTGATGAGAGTTTTGTGACAATGTTAAAGAATAAAATGGATCTGTGTATTTAAATTATATTATTGTGCAGAAAAAGTAAAGCATCCTTTAAAATTTTGCTCTAATTAAAATTAAATTAATTAATTGTCCTGAAAAAGTATTACATCCAGTAATATACTGATCCTGTTAGGAGTCACCTTTGTGACTTGCAAATTTCCATTAATCTTGTCTATTCTATCTTAGCAATAAAGAATGTAAAATCTACAGTTAGGCATATTTTTTTTTATTTTTAATTATTTCCCCATATTTTCTTTTTGTCTAAACTTAAAATGGGTTTAATCTTCTATTGTATTTATAATTTGAAGATTTCCTTTTTTGAAATTGTAGGCTGCTGTATAAATTATTAAAAATATGTACAGTTAAATTTAACAATTGAATATATAAATACGTAATCCAGAGGGACCAAATTGGTCAGATCCAAAAGTTAAAAACTGTTAAATGACCAAAAAAAAAAGGCAGTTATACAAACTGCCGATAGAAGTGAAAACTTAGAACTTCTAGTATTAAAATTCGAAATTTCATAGTTTGAAAATTATCAACATCAATCTGGTTTTCACATCTATTGACACTCCGAGCAACAACTAAATGCACGATTATATGGTTTTTTATTCAAATATATTACGGGCTGTACAAGATCATGACAAAATATGAATACAATTAATTTGAAATAACAATTAATATATGATCATATTATTTATGGATAGTATTTGTATTTACTTAAATTTCAATGTACTTGATTTTTAACATTATTTTAATTGTTTGCATCATTGTCATCATTAATTTCAACAATACTTAGACTTTTTGTACTTTCACTTATTTCATTTTGTTCTAAAAAAGATACAATAGGCTTATGGTAACTAAAGTTAGAAAGGAAAATGTTTGATTCAGTATCGCGTAAAAACCGCATCGATAGTCCTTTTATATTTTGTAGTACTAAGTTTTCGATCATTGGCCATATTCAAATTAAGTGTTTCATTTAGAAATTCAATTAGTCGTAGATTTTTATCATCTGCAAAGTTAATTTTGAAGTCTCCACTTAAAATCATCGTTACATTATCATATTTTCGCCAAATCTTTTGTCGAGTATTTCAGAACCATCTTTTGTATAAATCATCAAATTTTCGAATAAAAACTGTTGTATGTATCTCATAGATTTTCCAGGCGAAATATAAATGGCAACCATTAATATGTATTGCTCATTCTCGGAATTGCAACAAGCAATGCACAGTATATACACAATGAATTGTTCACTAAATCCATTCAATTTCACTTATAAGATATACACAGTACTATACGTCAGCTATATATCTACAGATATACTGCTATAAGCATGTCGGCAACGTGAACGTACGAGATTTCACCCATCCAAAAAGTGTTTAAGATGCAAACAGCAGACTGTGCATGCGCCAGTCAAAGCATGTCGGTGACGCGAACCCATAAGATTCCCCCCTACCAAAAAGTGCCCAAGGCCGCTAAAGAAGTTTTCACTTAAAAAATTAAACCAAGTAAAAATTTTCATTGTAGTAAATCAAAAGTATCTTTTGCATTTTATAATTAATTTTTTAAAAAATTGTATTTTTTGGAAAAAATTGTAAGCAATTTCAGAGTTTCTGCATTTTAATATATATGTAACATAAAAGAAAAGTCAGAATTTAGTATTGCTCAGGCTTTATTTTTTATGTAGTGTATGAAACTAGTTTTGAGGGATAATTGAATTACTTGTAAATAATATAAAGATGCACTTAAGAATGTACTAAGTCTTTATTTTTCATATCATTAACTACACAGAACTTCACAGTATAAGTATCTGATACATACAGAATCATGTTTTCCATTATTATTTTTTTGTCATCTTCACATATATATATTTTTGGTATTTACATACCAAATTGATATATGGGACCATTGATCAATTTTGTCAAATCAAATACATTGCCAAATGCCATGACATACAGTCAATCCATGCTGCGTTTGTTCAAATGCAACAGTCTTGTTTATGCATGCTCAAAGATTATAACTTTTGTTTATGGGTAGTATTGTTCTTGCAAGCGTTCAAACACAATGTTCGTGATTGTGCATGCTCAAGAATAATAACATTGTTTATACTTTGTAAACCCCCCTTTTTTTGTTGGAAAAAATAATTAAAATTTGGTATAATTTTTCTCTGGAAGAGAATGCAATGTAATATATTTTAAAAAATGTGGTCTATTACATAAGTACCTAAAAGACTCTTTGGTATAGCAAAAGGGCAAAACAAGGAATCATGAATCTGCATGACAACATTTAGATTAATACTTGTGTTAATTTATGTGGTATAGTTTGTACGAAGATACTTTTGTTACAATTTTCATTGCAGTTGCAGTGTTTTGTCCACCTGAATAATGTAGTTGATATTTTTTTCATTTATTGCAAGTGTACATATTTTTTTGATTCTTCTAAATCTTTTAAAGTTATTTGTTGACATTTTAATAAGGAAGGAGCATGCCTGGGAATTTGCTTTTGGGCATAAGTAAAAATGATAACTGGATTTGGTGACTTTTTTTAATTTGATATTGCTTTATTTGACAAAATTGATCAACGGCATGTTTTGTAAGTATCACATATTCCTAATCTTAGTAATATTGGATTTTCTTTTTGGAATTTGAAAGCCAAAAAATTTTGCAATTGAGTGATAAATTCATGAATATTTCCAGAAATATGCCAGTTAAGTCAAAATTCTATTTTTGTTCTAAATCTAAATTGTTATACTGGTTCAACATCTTTGCACTGTACTTAGTTTTTTTCCTCCTTTTTTTAAAGGAGGGAAAAAATCCATTTTTTATAGTAGATTATTGTGTTGCTGATTAACTTGAAGGATAGAATGAATATCTGTATCTCATGTAGATTTATATCAAATTCATTTTATACTTTGTGATTATTTTGCTCAATATCTCATTGATACTTTCAAAATATGGATCAGTATCCAAATTATTTGCTGTGTATTTAAAATTCTAAAATTTTTTTATTTATTTCACTGTTTATAATTTTGATGTTCTGTGATCCATAATATTAATAAATTGTAAAATCACTACCTTTTAACTTACAAAGTTAATTATAATAAAAATAATAGAACTAGTAAAAAAGAAAGAAAAAGAAACCATGCATATATACATGCCAGTTCTTGATTAGTTTAAGCAAGAACATTCCCTTAAACTAGGGATTGAATGGCCCGCTGAATGCATTTTAGTGGCCCCTTATTTGAATTTGAGGCAATTAAAAAAAATTGCCTTGTCTGCTTTTTGTCATAAAAACGGCATTTTTATCTGCTCTTGATTTTATTGTTTGAGATAAAAATTTCTAAAAATGATTAATTTAAAAAAATTTCACAGTATCTTAAATAATTTTAAGTTTAAAAAATCTGACTATATATGCATAAAATCTCAGAAATTTTAATAAAAAAAGGGTGAACTCTTTTATTTAATAGGTTTGCGAAGTATTTTATTTTAATTCGACTTCCATTTAACATTTTTGAAACGGATATTACACATACATATATATAAATGTTAAACATCAAGATCTTGTAAAACAAACCTCCCTTTCTTTTATATTATTTTCATGACTACAATATTTTTTGACAGTCGTGTGACCCCTCGGATCACTGCAAATTCATCGATGCTCCCTGCAGATTAAAGTAAATTTATTAATTTGGTCCTCAAGTGTGGAATGTTGTAAGACCCCTACCGTAAACTAAGCATTTTCATTACAAGAACAGCCAAAATATCTGTGCCAATATTCAAAATGTAACATACATAAATACAGAGTCAATGGACCATCAATAGCCAGATAAAGCTAATAGTACAGACACTCATTTTACTTTCCTACACACAGGTGCACACATTTGAAAAAAATATTCATATTATGTAGGTACTTTTTATTTGAAATTAAATCAATTGATCCTGTTGGTGTAAACAGTTTGTTTTTTAATGAATGGAAGTTATTTTTAAAGTTTTATATATTTGTTCTTGAGCTGTTTTAAAGAGAAAAAGTTATTTAAATTAATTTTTTACACACTTTTTCTTTATTTTGTAGTTTTTCCACTGAAGAATTCACAGATCGATAATGGGAATAAAAGAACTTCATCTTGTGCAGCATTTTCTAATGATCAGCTGGTTGTATCTAAGGTATACATTTAGTAAAATTGTCGATTTGTTATTTCTTGTTTTGATATATTATGTATACTTGTGACTCTTGTATTTAAATATATTGCTTTCTTCATTGTTCTTATGTTATATTCTGCATTCAGTACTAGATTAAATTGAACATGGTCCAGAAAAAATCATGTATTCAAACTTTCATAACTGTTGTTAAGCTCCTATCTTTTTTTTAAAGATTGAAACCTTTGTTTTTGTGAAATTTTAATTGTATTGAATTCATTGTATATTCTTATATATTTATGTTTAGGAATTAGTATTTTTATTCATCTAGATCTAAGGAAAGGTCATTTAAATATCATTTAAAATTGTAACTAGTCATTTAAGAAGTGAAAATATTGAAATGCAGAATAAGCTATAAATTAAGATATTTAATTTAACATTGGTATCATTTTGATGTGTAATTAATCTATGGATTTTTAGTACTCATGTATTAACCTGTCAATCAATAAATTGGAAAATATTTTGAAGAATTTTTGCCAGATTTGGGGTCCTCAACCCCTGAGCCATGGACCAGTGCAGGTTTGGGGATCAAATGATACAGGGCCCCCCATGGAACTTTAAATTATTTCCATCTTATTTTCTGTGGTGTATTTCTCTCCATTTTGTATGACTTTCTATGGATATTACTTTATATTTCCAGTTAACTCACTTTATATTCATTTTTTGGTGTAACTGTATTTTATTCTGAAGGATAAGTACAATTAAATCAAAATAATCTTAAATATAAACTATGTCTCATCCTCAGCAGGCTGCACTAAAATTATCAAATGTTGACTGGTCTCTAAGGATGAAGAGGTCGGGACTGTAGATTATTTGCATAAATAAAATAATTACATTTTATTTTTTTAATTTGGATACTTTCAAACCCTCCCCCAGATTAAATTTCAAAAATAAATGAAATATCTAATAACATCTATTATTCTGGCAACTGTTTTTTTTAAAAAAATAAATAGACATGCGCCCATTAACACTTTTTTTTTATTGAATGATCTCAACATAATTCAATCATTTTATCAAAAAAATACTGGAAGTAATATAAGACAACTTATAAACAAGGTTGTTGTTTTTGAGCATGAGAGAAAAACCTTTTTTATGGTTGGCTACATATCACAGTAGGGCCAACAAGTGGTAGTGTGTCACACTTCAACACAACAGGTTCGGGGCTCTATCCTTGGGCTGGGCAAGGTCGACTCAGCCTTTCATCCCTTCAGTGGGTTGATAAATGAGTACCAAGCTTGCTTAAGGACTAAACACTGGGGTTTCGCTTCAGACTGACCACCTGATTGGGACATCTGCTCATGCACCTCAGTGCCCCCTGGCCACGTGTACTGAGATGGGCAGAGTAGGCCTTAGCCCTCATGGGGTGTTGCACCACTAAGTTTAGTTTATATATCACAGCACTTGGTTACAATTTTTGATTTGGTGCAAATGTTCGATGGGCTAATATGCAAGTACTGAGGTTTTCAGTTCAGTTCATATGAGCTAGTAGAAAATATGATGAAACAATTTATAAGATTCTGGCTTAGTTAAAATGTTAAGATATAAATATTTGTTTCTCTATGGATTTGTATTGCTTTAAAGTATTTGCTTCTTGAAATAATTTTTTAGAAAAAACTGTTTAGGAACTAAAAATTTTCCAGTTATTCAGAATTTTTTTTTTATAAATTCTGTATTTTTTTGTGGGAGAAAGTAGTTAATGCATATGGTCATTGACAAAAATTTGCAAAGCTGGAATATATATATATAGTATAAGAAAGTAAAATATAAAATAATAGACAAAATTGTACTTCCTACAAGTCTAAAAAAGAAATTGGATTCTAAAGAAACATATCAAGAAAATAAATGGCACAAAATGAATATAGTGCTAAAATTAGATAAAAACAGACAAAACAAGAAACAGGTGTAGAGCTGTTAAAATTAATAACACAATGTGTTAATTTAATATGTATAAACACATTGCATTATACACTCATTACACTATGTTGTTTTGTTCTGTATGTCTTGCTGTTTTTTTGTGTTTGTTTTCTCTTATCTGTTGATCAAGTTAATAAGTTCTTAATTAATTATTTATATTAATTTCAGTGTTTTTATAAAGAAAACAAATTGTTAAAAATAATTAAGTTATTTTTTAATAAGTTTTAAGTTAGATTTGTGGTAATTTAGCATAATGTTAATGATTATACTCACAATTTAGGAATTCAGTTCATAGAGTTTTACATGTAACCCATGAAACATAATCACAAAAGTAAATAGACAAAATTAATCTTATAAGAGAAAACTTATCAAACACATCTGAGGAAAACCAAAAGTTTGGAGAAATTTAAGTTCTTATTATTAGTTTTCTTTTATTTGTCACAAATTTTAATATATTATTTCTGAAGTTTTAATTTAATTTTTAAAAAGTATTATACTGTAAAATCTTATTAATCTCAACTAATTGAAGTTTTAAATATTCCTGTTTATTTTATTTCAAATTAAGCAGAAAGGTCTTGAAACGAGCTAAATTTTGCTCAAAGTTAAAATTTATAACCTTTAAGACAAAGCAAAATAGTAAATATTTCCACAAGGTTAATGAATAATTATGAATTGTTTAAAGTGGCTATTTGGATTAATGAGGTTTTATTCTATATTGCAATATATATGTGAATTGTAATCATATGTATTTGATTCTAAATCAGTTGTTCAAATGAATTCTTCATAAATTTTTAATTAATATTTCCTGTTTCAGAAGGTTTATAAGACCTCATCTGCAAAGAAGAGAAAATCTCATGAAAAGGATGATGAAGGCAAAATTTTCTCTTATACTTTTTTCCCCTTATTCTTAAAAAAATTTTTCTTAAGAGATTCACTTTAATTACACAAAATGAAATTACATACCTCTGTGATTACCCATCATGTCTTGCTTATTAACTGTTTTTTACTTCATTTTTCATATGCTGTATGCTCATTTTGGGTCTAGTTTAATCTGAAATGTTTTGAAATGTGTCCAAAATAATGATTTTTTAAAATAGAAATTTTTACTAAGTTAGAGCAATTTTGTAAAATATATCGAAATTCTTACTAAGTTAGAGCAATTTTGTAAAATATATTTTTTATTTTCAAACTTGTACAAATATAAAATGAAGTGCAATAAAAATTTAAAGTTTTGATAATTTACAATTGATTTTTTTTCTCTGCTCATTATAATTAAATTTTGCAACTTAAATTTATAATTTACCTATTAATTAATGTTTTTACCTAGTAAACTTTTACTTCAATTTTTTTTAAAAATTGTATTTCTTTTGCTATTAGTTAATGAAAATGGGAAATAATTGCATCCTGAATCAGATATTAAAATCTTTTGTTTACTGTCATAACATAACATGAAAATATTTTGTATGTTAAGTATGTAGATTAGTTTTACACAATTAACAGCACTGCTTTAAGTATAGCAATTTTTCTTTTGAGTTTAATTTACTGAACTATTTCTCTGTTTTATAGATGGAATTGCTGTTGGGGATTCTTCAGTAGGGCCAGATGTTGGGTAATATTGAATGTTTATTTAATGTTTTCTTTTTGTTATTAAATAATAGTCTTAGGGAGTTTAAATTAAGAAACCTAAGTTATTTTAATTGAATTTGTTATTCAAGCAACTTAATATTTATTGCAAGACATTGAAGATTTCTATTACAATTCTTTTTGAGTAATTTGTAAGTGTACATCAATAATTGAAAAGAAAGCAAAAGATATTTTCAACCTTAATAATATTTAAAGAATTTAATTTAAAAAAATGGAAATATATGGCCAAAGCTTTAAGGTAGAGATGAGATTAAAACCATTACTATAAATTATATTACCCTTGTTTTCCTAAAGTATATAGTCACAAGTATTTTTTGAAGTGATTATATAATTTATAAAATTATGCTTGTGCTATGCTACACACTTCCTTGTTAGGTATGCTGATTTTTGTGCTGCTTAGTTGAATTAAGTAACGAGAGTTGAAAAAAATTGCACTATTATATTGATTAGAAAATTTTTTAAACATTCACAGTATAATTTTTCAAATTAATAAAAAGAAAAGCAACCAGTAAGCAGTTCTGAAATATTCTTTGATTCAAATGAGACATTAACACTGAAGGTTTCTTGAATGAAAGTTAATTCATTTTTAATTGAAGTTAAAGAGGTCACTAAAAACCATCTTATACATATCCTTTTATTTATGGCTACATTATATTCATTATGATAATTACTCTATTTTAAATACTAAGTAATTTTTAAAGTTAATATTCTTTCTTTTTTTAAAAGAAAAAAAAAATAAACATAATTAGATAAAGCTATTTTAAAAAAGTCAATTTCGGGATTTTTTTAATACTGGAATACATTATATAAAATAAAAAGTAGATTTATGGTTGTGTTCATAACTTATATGTTTATTTTAATATGATTTTTTATAATATAAGTTTATTATGAACATTTTGAGTAAATTTATCACATTGGTGAGGTGAGTTTGTATTATATTTATGATGGGATAAAAAAATTTGAGGTTCAGGGGTAAAATTCCTTACCTTGAATATTTTAAAATATTGATGCATAATTTCCTTCAAAATAAACCTTCTTGGGATTACAGTTTACTTTTGCTAGTTCTCTTATAATTTTTGTAAACACTACAAAAAGCTTTTTTAACCTTTTGTTAGGCCTCATATACTTGTACCTTATTTTATGACACAAATTGATGTCCAAATTTTGTTTTATTGGAAATAGAAATCACATTGTTAGTGTGAGTTTAGTGAATAAGTGAGATGTAAAAGCATTTCAGTTTCAATTATGATTAAAAAAAAAAGTGTTATTTGGGTCTAATATGCAAGTGCATTATCACGTAGAAAGTATCACTGTTCACTTGCCATATCAAAGGCCATTTTGTGACAAATTGAGTCTTTCAAATGCTGTAAAATGCCAAGACAACACTTCATGTCCACTTCTCTGTTCTTAGAAATTAATTCAAAATAAGCAATTGAGAATTTTTTTTAAATAATGATTTTTCCTGATTTTTTTTTAAAGCTGATGCTTTTTATGTACTTTTTATCTTGGCATTTATGCCTTAACATTTCTAAAGGATCTGCAGGTATTTAACCCAAATTGTACTAAAATTTAATAATACAGCATTATTCTTGAAAATTTGTTTTTTGTGTCTCAGAATTAAGATGAGTAACTTCAGAACAGGATATTTGAACAAGCAGTTCATTCTGGTGACATGGGTAAAATCATACAGAACAAGAAAGAGGGAGTGATGGTATGCATTTCAAACTGTGTAACTTTATCTGCATGCTTTTTTGTCATGGGTGATCACTGTCCCCAAATGTTTGGATCATATTTTATGAGTTATTGTAAATTGATTACTTTATACAAAAATATTGTGTAAAAAAAACCATTCCCTTTATCTCCATACATTCTTATAATACTGAGGAATGTAAGTAAAAAATGTGTCCTTTCTATGCATTTATCCATTTTATATTAATTTTAATTAGTAGCATATTAAAATTTCTATGAAAAAAACCAAAGGCATAATAAAATACTGCTCTTGAATGCGTATTTAAGTATATTGTTGGCTAAAATCATTTTTGATATTTTTAGGAAAGATGATACCAAATCTTATATAGAAGGCCAACATGTTATCCAAAATGATGTTCAATCAAGTAACAAGCGTTCTTGCCAATCTTTTGAAGATTCTGATTCTAATGACCTTCCTGATTTAAAGGAGTTATTTGAAGGACACAGCACTTCAAAAGCTGCTGTTGATCAGTCCTCAAATGCTGAAAAATGTCAAAAGAGGAGTTTATCTCCAATTGCTCCAGGAAAAAAAATGAAAGAAACAAAAATTTCCAAAAGTGCTAAGAATGAGAAAGGTGCACAAAATATTGATATACCATCGCTAATTTCACCATCAATAATTTCAGAAGACCAAGCTTCTGTGATAATGCAGAATTCGACAAATGGTCAAAATGTAAACAAATTTACAGATTTTACGGATAAGAATAGTGATGTTAAAAGCTTAAAAATTAAGCGAAAAAAACAAATTAATATGCAAGACAGAAAACTGAAAAATAGAAACATTGCTTTAAGAAATAAAACTAATGAACTTAATGTTGTTGATTCTGTTGAAAATCAAAATGTTCCTATGAAAGTGCAAGAGTCTGATAAGAAGATAGATTCTATAATTCAAAAAGATAAGGATAATATGAAGTTTAGTAATGAAATAATAAAAGAGAACAAGAAAGTTAATGATATTGATTTATTTTTAAGTCCAACTAAAGAAACAAATTCTCAGAATGATTTGGTCAGTACCAGAAATAGTCGCAAAAACACAAAGAAAGCAAGAAATTCTAAATCTAGAAATAAGTGTGAAAAAAATGTCAATTCTATCAATACCACTGAAGAACATTTAATTTTAAACTTAAATGAAGCAGAAAACTATAAGTTGACTGTATTAAATAATACAATACCCAGCACTGTTTTGGAAAGCAATATTTCTAAAAATGAGGAATGTTACAGTTTAAATGAAGTCAATTTACTTGATTCAAATATTGCTCAAGATAACATTACTGAGAAAACTGTTGAAAAATGTGTACATTATGATGATATAGCTGATACTGCAATTTCTGTACAAACTGTTGATAGCCCCAAGACAAATAAAACTGAGCTGCCATCTAGATCCCCTGGATGGTCAAAAGTCAAACAAGTTGGAAAGGATTTTCGTGTGAAGAAATTTTCTAAACTTCCTGTGGAGAAAAATTCTTCAAATAGTTATTTGACAGAAGTTACAAATATGGACATAGATTTGATTAGATGTGATGCACCTTCAAATGAAACAAACATAAATGAATGTTCTAAATTGGACGAACTTAGTATTAACTCTACATCAAAAGATGTTTGCAGTGATTCTTTACTAGGTGTCAAATACAAGAATCCTTTGGTAGAAAATGAAAATCAGATGGAAACAAAAGAGGCTGAACATTTTAAAAGTACATCTGAAAAAGTAGAAACAATTATAAAACCCATTAGGCATTCTAGATTGCTAATGGAAACTGCTAACTATTTTAATGCAGAAGCAGTCAGTGCAAAGAATAGTAAAACTGAAAGTTTCCTAGTAAATGAACAAAATAAGGGTAACACCAATAAATTTGATGAAGCATTTACTGATAAAAATGCATTTAAAAATTATTCTAGTTCCTGTGATCTTCCAAGTAAATCAGTCATTATCAAGCAACAGAATATCAACTCAAGAATGTCATCTAATGGATGTGGAAGTTCTCTCATAGATAGCAGATTAATTTCTGCACAATCTGCTGATAATATGAATACAAATTCTCTACAAGATGTTGAAACATCTGTTTTGAAAGAAAATAATGAAACATTGAATGGAGATATTAACAACAGAAGTCAAAATAAGAATTCAAATTTGGAAATGGAGTATTTTGATACAGAAAATAAAGCAGTAGAATTTTCTGTGAAACAGATGTCAAACAGTGATACACCAGTTGTCAAAGAAACATTATTTGAAGCAAATAAAAGCTTTAATGATTGTTTGAAGGATAAAGAGATTATTAATTTGAATAACAATTCACCTAGTGAAGAAATGTTTTTAAAACCAAATCTTGAAATGCTACCTAAAACAGATGCAAGAAAAGAAAGATTGCTTTCAAAATTCAGTAAAATTTCAAAATGCAAGATAACTGCTACTGAATCGGTTATTAATGAAGATGATAATGTTTACTATACAGAACATTCACAGCAAACATCTCAAAGACTTTTAGAATATGATGACAACATATATGGACAGCAAAACCCTTTCTTAGATTATGTAGCTCCCATGAATGTACCACTTCATTGCACAACTAAATTATCTAGTGATGTAACAAAATTTAGTAGAATTGGATCAAAAAGAAAGTCTTGGTCTCATCAAATTGAAAAATTTGATCTTGCTAAATATATGTTATGTCAACAGAATATTGAAAAAACTAAAGTCTTAAAAAGAACTTGTCTGACTCTTGAAGAAATTCACGAAGCCTTTGATAATAGCAATATGTCTAGAACATCAGAGACAATCTGTTCACTACCATTTTTATCTGGGGAATATCGTCTTGAAGTCTGTGTATCTGAAGAAACACTCAATATATCAGTTTTGAAGGTTCTTGAAACTGCAAATGATGCACCAGATACCGTCCCTTCTAAAAGTGATACGTTATTGGTATCTGAAAAAAGTATCCAAACATCAAACAATAATTCACCCCTTAAATCCCCTGTAACCATTCTTCCATCTTCAAATATTGAATCAGAAGTTTCACTACCTGATCAGCTTACATTTGATCATAATTTAAAGGAAAAAAATGACCCTTTTCGATATCTTAATAATTTTTCTGACTCTGAATCTGCTGAACAATTTTCATCTGATGCAAAAGCATCATGTTTAAATGATTCTGAGATTTATCCATATTTCAAACTGTTAAGTTCTGATCAGTCTGCAAATAGAAATGAAAGATACCATTCAGTTAATTCAGATATTGTGAATGAAAATGGAATTAAGAAGGCTACTCAAAGCATTTCACATCACAATAACAATTCAAACAATGTAAATGATGAAGTTTTTAACACTATGAATGAAATGATAGTGAATGAAAGCAATCAAAATATTTCAGATATTGCAAAAATAAAGGACAGTTTTCAATGTTTACCACCAACTCAGCTTTACCTGGGAAATAAAAATAGTGTGGAATCTTGTAAGAAGTGTTCACTAAGTGGCACATCTGGAGTAAAAGAACATGTTACAGTAGAATTAGAAAGTAACTTTTTATCAAATGAAAAAGCTGTAGAAACAATTAAAGAATTGGGCGAAAAGCATATAGAATCTGAAAAAATTAAGAGTAAAGAACAATTGTCAAATAATGAAGTTAAATCTATAACTTCACGTGCATCAGATGAAGATGTTGATAGTATTTCGCTATTTAAAAAGACTGAAACTGCATATTCTGATTATTCAAAGTTAACTGATTGTGAGGGACTTTCATCAGATCCAGACATGGCTTTTGCTACAGAGTTAGTTGCTCCATTGAAAAATATAGCTGCAAAAATGAATGAGGAGAGTAATGTAAACGATTGTCAAGAAAAGCAAGTAACAAGGAACAGTTTTCCTGAAGTGCCTGTACTTTTGAGGGAGAAAAGTTCTTTGTCAGAATTTGAAGAATTAGTAGCAAATATGAGTAAAAATTCCTCTTCCTATAATTCAACTCCTAAACCTTCTAGATTATCCCTTAAATCAAAACAAAGTTTAAAAAAATTTAAAAGAATTCAGAAATATGATTCTGATGAGGATTCGGATTCTTCTCAATCTTCCAAAAACGAATCACACACAGCAACTCACTCATTAACAAAGAATGAGGTACAAGAAATTTCTTTAGAATCAGCAAATATAAAAAACAAAGGTTGGTATATTTTATTTTTAAAAATCAGGTTATTAAGCTTGGATACTTATTTCTAATTTTTTTTCTTTTAGAAACACCATATTTTAATATTTTGAAATTATTGTTTACACTTCAGAAATAACAGAACTCGTTAATGACTTAATTACTGTTAATTTTTTGTGAGTAATATGTTTATGTGGTTATTTTATTCATAATTCATTAACAAATAAGTGGATACTGCTATTTATTTCTTTAGAAATTGAAAGTATGAAGTAATATCAATTTATATAATCATGTACAAATATTATAAAAAGACATCACATTTTTAATAAATTATTTCTATTAATTAAATTATAAAGCTAAGAAAAAAATCTTTTTTTTCAATTTAAAAAAAATTAAAGAATTTTTGCAAGGTTTCCAAAATATTGTTTAATTTTCTGATGTAATATCTCAAAATCTGCTATATACATATATAGCTTGAAATATATTTTTTCTAAAAAAAATGTATTGTAATTGACACATTATATCTCATTATTTTTAAAGTTTAAAGAAAAATTGAATAAAAAATTTTCATGAAAAATATGAAATATTTTTTAAAGCATAATCAAATAAAAAGAAAGTCTTATTTTCCAAGAAAAAATTTAGTTTGAAGTTTGACATTAACTGTGACAGTAGAGTGAATATGAGGATGTTAGAAAGTGAAAAATTATTTTCAAAAGGAGGCAAAATGCATACGTAGAAATCTTATTTTTCATATGCTAATTTTTTTTTAACTATCATTTTTATACCAGATGCATACCTGTTTTTGTGTTAAAAGGGTGCATTATGCACTGGAATATGCTGTAAATACTAAAGTTTAAAAGTATTTTTGTTCAGATAATTATGTACAGACTCATTTTGTAAAATGCTTATTATGTTTTACATTAACCAAATAATTTACTGTTTACTTGTATGTTTAATTATTTATCTTATTGTAGAATCCTTTGAATCTCCACAAGAACAAAGTACATTTTCAGAAGATACTAATGTGGTTAGTAGTTAAGTTTATTATCATAAGTAACTTTTTCTGTGTGAAGAGTGTCTTGAGGACATGTAAAAATAAGGATATACTTTTTTTAAATGTGTAGATAATTTTACATTACTTGTAGAATTTTTCTACAGGAGTAGGATACATTGATTAATATAGATGTAATTTGTTTATCGTTTTAATAATTCCATTTCTTAATTTAAAACAATCATTACTTTAACTTTTTCTATCATAATACTTAGAAATTGGGAAAGGTTATTTTTCTTGTTTGTTATTTTACAAAAATTCATTCTTCTCCTAATCGGATAATTATTTACCTTTTGTTAAATGTACAAGAAATCTCATTACTGATAAGGAAATGTTATAATATACATTTAGAATTGAAAGAAATTCATTAATATTCTATTTGTTGAACTAAAATGTTAACTTTGTAATAGTTTGTAAAGCTTAAATTCAAAATAAATTAAAAAATAATGTATTTGAAAGTATACAGAAGTGTTTTTTAAAGTAATAATTGGTGGGGTCTCAGATAAACATAAAAAAAATTGTTTTGTTTTCTTAAAATTTTTTGGGTTTACTCTATATATAATTTTAGAAAGTGGTATAGTTTACAAAATAATTTTTAATCCTCTGAGCATTTGTCTTTGTCCTGAAAAATCATTCTGAAAGCGTTTACTTCTCTTTTGCGAATTCCTTCGAAAGTGCAACAGTTTGTTCACTAAGGGTCTAAGAAAACTTCCCAGCTTTTTTACTATTGCTCCAGGGTTAAAGCACGGGGTTCCCTGCGAGCCATAAAACTTCCTGCCAGTGTCCATTGAGTCATCGCAACCCTCCCTAATTATCTTTCACAATGTTAAACCTTTAAAGGGGGGAAAGGATTTTGGAAAAATACGGCCTTCCCTGTTTTGAAACACTGTTCTGAAGTCAGGAAAAGACGTGTGGTGCATTTTCGAATCATCTCTAGTCGTATGGGAAAAGACGTGCAAACCGCTTAGAGGGTTAAATAAAATAAATAATTTGCTTAAATTGTTTCAAATTTAATACTTATAAGTTTATAATATTATTTATTTGACTTAATGCTTGTAGTATTACAAAATTTCTTGAGTCTCATCTTGTATATACTGAGAAAAAATACACAAAACTTTACAGCTGTGGATCATTGATTTAATTGTTTATTAAGTAAATAATGTTCTGAGATGATGTTAGAATACATTTAAATCTTACTTTACAGAACTCAAGTGAAATTGCTATGGAAATTGAAGATTTGGACAAAAAGATTTTATCAGTTGTTGAAAAACTAAAACAGTGTGGTAAGACAAGATCCATAAATTTTTTAAAAAATTCACAAATGCTAAACTTTGCAGCTTATAATATTTTACTTAAATTGTTTTTTTTTTTTTATAAATGAAAGAATATTAGTTATAAAATGTTATTGAATAACTTGTTTTAAAAATTTTCTACCTCTTTATATTGATCAATATAAAGATATTTTTTAATTACTTTGTATGATATTTGTATCAGATTGTGACATTATATTAATTTGTTGAATAATAATCATGAAAAAGAATTCTACAGCTCTCCATATTTTATATTCATGTAATGTTTCCCATGCACATGAAAAAAATATGTATTTGGATATTGTTTAATCATTAAAGTTTTTTCCAGAGTTTATCTTAAATTATCCATTTTATATTTATTTATTTTCTAAAATACTTTTGTGAAAATTTATGTAACTAATTTAACAGTTTTCCTTTAATTTTTTTACGATTATGTACAGCTCTAACTTTTGTAAATTACTTGCTCACAATGTAATAATAAAAGAAGTATTACCAAAAAATGATTTTAACTTATCAAAGAAATTTTTATAATTTTATAAGTTTAAGTATTTAACCAATACAATACTTTATTACTGTCCCTATTCTATTTGAAGAACTTAGGAAGAGAATTTTGAATATGAAATATAAATAAGCTAACATTATAGTTGACTGGAGCATCCTAATTTAAGCTAAATAGAAATAAATGTCATTAGACTGTAAAAAAAGTTGTACTAAAATTAATTACTATTTTCATGGAATAATTTTATCTCAAAACATATATATGATTGAACTGTTAATGTGCATTTTTAGTCTCACAATCAAATATTTTTTAAAAAATATATATATTTAGAAAATACTTATTGTGTGGAATTTAGACCCTTTCTATAATTTTTATTATTTTCATTATATAAATCGTTGTATTCATCTATTTTAATTCAAAAATTGATTTTGACAGAATAGAATTTTTTAAATGTATTTCCTATTTATACAATATAATAAAAACCATGGACAAACATGTGCAAATTAAAATACAGTATAATTAAATGTCAGTAATCTTTTATAAATATATTCTGTATAAATTTAAAGCTTTCATTCTTTATTGATTCTGGAACTTTTAATGAGATTTGTTTGTGTTTGTTAATAGGTCGAGCAGATTTGCTGAAGCAGGATAATTTAGAAAAACTTGACATTAATGCTGGAACAAAATCACCAACAAAACAAAAAGATGAAGATTTTGATATTTCAGATGATAGTGAAGATAGTACAGATATATTTTTGCAATCAGTACCCCCAACACCTCCTGATAACAGTAATTCAATTTTCAAACCTGTCCGTTTAAACCAAGGTTAAGAATTGATTATTAATCCACGAGATGTTATAATGTTTATATGACTATATCCTATATTATATTTCGTATCACAAAATTATTCTTTATGTTCATAAATTTTTGATGAATTATATAAATTTAAAATAAAATATTTATATTTTTTCAAGAATATTTGAAATGATTATTTTAAAGTAGATTAAAAAGGAAAACTTGTCGGTTATCTATTCATGAAAATAAAGTATATTTATATTGTATGGAGACTCCATTTTTTGCCATGTTTTGGATATTCTTTCTTACTGGCTAATATTCTTCTCCCGTACAAAATGGTTTTTGCTTTGGTTCTGAAAAAATAATAAAAAATCCAAGCTGGAATGACATATCTCAAGTATTCTGTATAAATTTGATCCATTTTATGAATGAAATGAAATATTTTAGCTTAGACTCAAGTTTTTCAAATATTCTTTCCAGAAGAAGAAACAATATTAGGTACATCATGATATTTAATTACTAATAAAATAGCAACATATTCACAAAATGAATACATTACACTTGTATTCTGTAAATGGCTAATTTATATTTGAAGTGCCTGTTGCTTATATTATCTTCGTCCTATTTGTAGGATTTATAAACTTTTATTAATGGTTTTCAATGATTGGAGTATCTAACTGGTTAAGAATAGGAGCTGTATTTCCAGTGGATTGTAAATTGTCAAATCTTATCAAAAACTGTTATGTAATAACTATTAATGTGTTATGTCATTTAGTCTCGGTCTTCATGCTGTGAAGATGTTAATCATCCTCATTTTCTAATTGCAATTTGAAATAATGTTGTTGCACCTATAGCTTGTTATGTAAAGCTATTTTGATGTTAAATCTACATAACAATCACAGCATGTTTCATGAGAAAACACTAACTAATTTATTTTATATAGTGTAGATTTAAATTCAGCTCTTATATTTTAAATTGTTATGCCCATTTCACATCATCAATATTTTTTGCAAATCTTCATAAATTGTATATGTATTAAAAAAAAAAATCTCTGCTTAAATGTAGTACCTTATATCAAGGTTTGCCTAGTTTGTGTTGTCAAATATTTTTAAAATTTCCTCAGGTATTATTAAATTTTCCTCCTCAGTTAAGATATTATTAAGTGATTATAAAATTGTATTATATTTAGTGTACTGAATTAAAATATAACACAACATTTTTAGGTTTGGCTTAGTTATTTGTACATATAGTCATATTTAAAAGCATCAATTATTTTTACATATTTTTATTCCTTTATCAAAATTTTTTGAAACCTTTTTATTGTTATCTCACAGCAGCTTTCAGTTCATGTTTCCTAACAATTGACATTAACCAAGAGTTTTAGTAAAATAAGGATTTAAAGACATTTAAAAGTTTATGTTCTATATTTGAAAAAAAAAGTAAATTTTTAAAAATAAATTTCAAAGAGTAATAATTATTCTTTGCACACACACAAAAAAATGACAATGTCTTGCAATGAATATTCTTCTGTTCCTTTGTAGGGCAGTGGAGGATTTTTTTTCCTTCTATGGTTAATGGAAAATTTTTACAGAATTTTCTTTATTTTAAAATTGTTAATAGCTATCATTAT